>JAHWFP010146087.1:0-11648 GCA_023313725.1 Lithobius niger
GCCCGCTCACGCCATTCCCCGTTACATGCCCAGGTTGCAAACCCGAATATGGCATGGACGGTTCGTTTACGGCCAATTTTGTGTCCGAACTCCATCTGAATAATCCGCTACGGGACAGCTGTGGTTCTATGCAATTATCGCCTGGATTGCTGTTACAATGGGCAAAAAAATCAAAAACCACACCCTCAACAATCAAAAGCCATATTTGTATGTTGATTGTTGCCTTCGGAATGTAAGATTCTCCTTCTTCTCCCTGGGTCAGGGTTATTTGTAGTGAAATCGGGAAGTCTTCTGTGTAGTTCTGTGCTTTGATAAAATTAGATCATGTTTGGAGCGTACAGCTGTTGGCCATGGATCCAGTATTAAATTCAAATTCAAATTAGGATTGGGGATGGCAGAGTATTACTGTGGAGCAGTTGGAGTTGTGGCTGCAGTCGGGTGTAAGGAACTGCAGTGCACTACTGGCAGTACTGAATTTTGTCTTCACTCTGGGTGTGTAACCTTTTCGTAGTAATTGTAATTAGCATTTATGTGTAATAACTATTGAAATTTAGTAGTAGGTGGGGAATAACACCAGTAATGGTTATAACTCCCTCAATAAATAAATAAATAAATAAATAAATAAATAAGATCTTTCCGCTTCAGCTGTTAGCCCACAATTGTTGTATCATAACTTAATTCACTTGAACATTTTGGCATCTGACGACAAGAAAAGTGCCACGTTTAACCATTTAATTACATTAGAAACAAAAACGAACTCGTTTGATGTTTAAGGTACGGTTTAACCTGTTCCGAAGTAAAAACAGCAGAGGAACACAAATGAACTTTCCTGTATGGTTTCAGATACTGCAGTGTTGCTGTTTTGTCTAGTCAACGTGTATCCTTACTGCTGTACAGACTTTTTTTTCTATTTTTACTTTTGTACACGATAGGTAAGCTAACGATTGATGCATTCTACTTGGTCAAACAGCATCACTGAAAATGGTTAAAAACTAATCATCTTGGTGTGCTTAGTACAGTCCTACAGATAATCAAGGGTTCGTACGATGCCTTGAAAACCAAGAAAAGTTGTGGAAAATAAATAATGAAATTCCATGCCTGGAAAACTGCATGCAAGTCTTGCGATATCGTGTATTTATCTTCAGGAGGGTGAAGAACGGAAAGGATACGACTTGACTGAAGATCCGTAACAAATTTAGCCCAGAAAGTAGTCGAATGTGCAGCCATGAGACTATTCTTCCTTTGTTTAGGAGTCAAAAGTTTTTGAAAGTTGGGGTGTGGTTTTAATTTTTTTACGTATATAATGCTGGAAGACAGCAGTACGGTGTCACATGGACTAAACAATGCAGCAAAACTACAGTATCTGAAACCCTACACGAAAGTTTATTTGGATTCCTTTGCTGTTTTGACTTACGACCAGTTAAACCTTATCTTAAACATCAAACGAGTTCGTTTTTGTTTTCTAATTTGTGACACTTTGGCATACCAAGCTGGTCTTCCGTGCTCCTTGGAAACGCACTGAATTTCGCTCGCTTCACTCGCTCATTCAGTGCAAGTCCTTCTGTTGGAAGTTTGTTGGAAGTTGAAAGTTTGTTTTTCAAGTCAGAGTTGGCCCGGGTCGTTCGGGTCAAGTTTTTGGTCGGGTCAAGGGTCATACAGACTACTACAGAACCTGAATTTCGGTTCAGACCTGGTGACCCAGCGTGAACCCAAACTGGCCCGGTGACCCGGAAATTCGGGTCAGACCCAATGACCAGGAATTTTGGGTTAGACCCAGTGTACCGGAATTTCGGATTAGATCTGGCGACCTAGCCTGACCTGGTTAGCTGAACTGATTCGCAGACACACTGATTCCCCCCCCAACTAAGCCACATACAAATATAAATTGGATTTCTTTTCTGTGTAAGTACCGAAAATGATTACCACTGTTTCTATGGCTAATATTTGTTTGTTTCTTTGTATATCCATCCAATAATAATAAAACTAACAATAATAGCAAAGTTTCAATTTTTTCTAAGTAGAGTCAGCCTTACTAAAATGTACTCCTAAATTCGTTTCTTTAGGCTTAACGATAATAATATATCTGTTTTGTTATATTTCCATGCATTGCTGTAATGAAGAACATAAAGTATGTTGCAAAGCTAATTTGTGAAAGTAGAGTGAAAATATACTTTGCAATCCAACACAGAAGTAGGGCTTGGAATTTACACCACAACTTATTCTATCTTGGGAGAGAATATCGGTTTAGATCCCATTCAAGACAAGCAAACATCATTTAACTCTTGCCATAGTAGGAAACAGGCTTCGGGCCTATTGAAGGCGGAGCGGAGAGAAATTTATTTTAAATTTGTATTTACTCTCATTGTAATGGCTCTGCTTTATTTGCTAATGGACCTTAAAAAGGTGTGGGCAATACTCATTCGGCTGCATTTTAGCTTAATCTCTTTGCTGGTGTTTTTTACATTTTAGATTTTTTTTTTAATTTTAGGTAGGCTACGTTTCATATTAATTTTAAGATGCTTTCGTTTGCTCCCACATTTAGTTTCTGTTTCGTTATTTGCAGCTTCTTAGCGTTAGCCGCCGTGGTTAAGCTGGCAGAGAACGTGCCACCGTCAATAATGCGTAGATGTTTATATTTATCCACCCAAAGCCAAAACTGCTAAGAGAAGCCACCAAGTTTACAAAAAGGGTCGGCCTTTCAAAGTAGTGATATCATTCAACCAGGGAAAGGCCGCCAAGGTTAATCCTATTAGCCAACTTAATCGCACCTACTAATAGTTCGAAGGTTAAATGAAAGCTAGAAGATTGCTACTGGCGGTAGCAATTTTCAAGTTTTCATTTAACGTCCAAAGTATTATTCGGTGCGATTAACTTGGCTAATAGGATTAACCTTGGCGGCCTTTCCCTGGTTGAATGATATCACTACTTTGAAAGGTCGACCCTTTTTGTAAACTTGGCGGCTTCTCTTACCAGTTTTGGTTTTGAGTGGATATCACGACTTTCATAGGCCTGTGAATGACCTAAAATCCCACGTTGTAATTGTCACCCCTACCTTTTTTGTGTGGAGGTATTTTATTGTATGAATGTTCTCATTCATAAATTTCACATTTGCTATTGTCATTCCACATAAATTAATAACAAGCGTAACAGTATGGTAATTGCAAGGACCTAATCAATTCGTATGGAGCGGAAGCAATCTTCAAGTTTTCATTTAACGTCCAAAGTATTATTCCGTGCGATTAACTTGGCTAATAGGATTAACCTTGGCGGTCTTTCCCTGGTTGAATGATATCACTACTTTGAAAGGCCGACCCTTCTTGGAAACTTGGCTCTGGTTTTGGTTTTGGGTGGATATCACAACTTTCATAGGCCTATGAATACAAAGAATTCCACTGTCTAATATTGACCTCTACCTTTTTTGTCTGGAGTGTCTATAAATTTTGTAATTCATAATTCTTACTTGCTATTGCCCAATTAGCCGTTACACCAGCCAAATGGACATGGTTTGGCGTATTGTATGCCCATGTTTCGCATGCTTAAGGCTATTTAATCCGATTTTTGAGCGCACTGGCTAACAAACGCTGAATTTCGTTCGCTTCGCTCACTCAATCAGCGTATCCCCCTTCACTTGGCTCTCCCGAGGTAAACGTTAATCATTATGAACACATACTACAAACTCACGGAATGGTAAATGTTCATATAGTTCTAATATTCTGGTGGCAGACGAAGATTACTAAAACTAATCAACTCGTCAGCTGTTTAAAATTAATCGTCACCTACACTAGACTGCAAGAACAATAAGTCTACATAAAATAAAATGTCCGCGTCATGTTATTGAGGACACTTTTTCTCCATAAAGAACACGTTCCCACCTGTGCTGACGATGTGCATTTTGTTTCCTAATCTTCTTTCCATCAAAATTGTCCTTTTTTTCGTGGTGGGGCAGATAATTCAGTTTGGATTCGTGTACCGTAAAAAAAAAAACCAAACCTTTGCAATAAAAGATAAAGATATTCTGTCTCTTAGTGAACCACCTATTTGCGAAAACAGTGCATTCTGACAATATAAGTACTGAAACGATAAGCGTGCAACACTTCAGCATATTATAATCTACTGTTGAATGACAATACAAACAATGGTTACAACAATAATTTTGCACTTACGAGCCACTTCAGGGCTACGTGCTTCTAGCTGCAACCCCCATTTTAGAAAAAGGTACTTCGCCATATGACGCTTTACCTGTCTGCCGAAATTTAGATCTGGGAACCATCCCAAGTGAGCTGTAGACGTGTCGTTATACCCTATGAGAATTAACATGGGAGCCTGCGGACTAGTTACTAGTTACTAGTTACTAGTCACTAGTTACTAGTTATTAGTTACTAGTCACCAGTAACACAAATCAACGTTATTGAGGACACTTTTTCTCCGTGAAGGACACGTTCCCACATTTTCGTGTTGACGTTTTCTTTGTTACTGGACCGAAGACACCTGATTCAAACGATTTGCAAAGATTTCTACCGCATGGGGAATTTACACCAGTATGCTGAAATCACGTATAAGTTGGTTTCAGTTAAAAGACACGGTCTGCTAGTGAGCCGCCATCTGACAACAATAACACTTTAACAATTACGCTCTTACATTAAGCTCCAACAACAATAAAACGTCCACTTGGCGGCGACACACTGGCGAGTGTCTAGATTGCAGAGTACCATTCCTAGATTTAAAATATAAAGCATTTAACTGCAAGCTAAACAATCATCAGTTACGGTAGTACTTCACAATAATGAAAAGATTCAAAATAACTAAACAAAAAAACGGACATTAGAGCTCGTATCCCCAATCCCCATACTCACAGCAGTGAAGGTACACGAATAAAAACTGATTAGAGTTCACTCGAACGCAACTAACTATAATTTGAACCCGAATTCCAGGGAATAATGACTGTTTTCACGTAATTGTTATGTCAGTAAGTGAACGCAGTTTGTGTTTGAAATGTTTAATGTTTGTGTGCGTGATGCTTAATTTGTGTATCATACAGGTTTTTTTTTAATATTTGTCTGTGTTTGTTGTTTTATATTTTAATTGTGTTTCGTGTGAGTGGCTATTTTTGTATTTTGTGTGCATTTATAATTTGAAACAAGCAAACTTCTAGTTAAGCAGTATTTTTGCTTGTGTTTGATGGTTTCTGTTTTAGTTCTAGTTCATGTGAGTACTTACGTGTTCATTTGGTGTGGGTATTTTTTTGAAATATCCAACCGTTTTGTTTGATTGATTAGTGATGTACAATCCTTGTTCCCTGGAATTGGAGTTCAAATTAAAGTTCGTTGCGTTCGAGTGAACTCTAATCCGTTTTTATTCGTGTACCTTCACGGCTGTGAGTATGGGGATACGAGCTCTAATGTTTTTTTTTTTCTAAACGGCAAAGCCGTTTTTTGTTTAGTTCATTTGTTGGATTTTTTCGCATCCTTTTTATTGAAAGTGGTACGATTTGGTCTATGTTGTGTATGGTATGTCCACGGCCCACCCAATTTTGCTTGCGAAAAAACGGAACATTAGAAATGCGTATTTCTGTTCAGGTTCTGGCCAAGCTTTGGTCTAAGTTCATTATTTCATGGAAACACACTAGCGTGTGTCTAGATTTAGCATGTATCAGCTCGATGGATAGTGGATTCTGTATTGTTGCAGGCAGATGCAGTATCATGCAAACAATCGCAGAAACAATTCAACTGGCTTCCCGAAGCCCGCATTTAAGAAGAAAGCAAGTCATTCGGTCATGTCGGCCGCCCGATTTTGAGTCTAAAATTAAAGACTTCACGCCCTATGTTTTAAAACTGAAAGATTTAAGCGAAAATCAAGACCATTCATCTTGGTTCTCGGCAACGAGTTAAAGCGGTAATAAAGAAGATACCACGACAATGTTACTTTCCCCGCGGCCGAGCATCGTTGTATTTTGTTCGAGTGAGCTATAATCCGATCTTCTGTGCCTCGCGTATTGTTGTACCATTGTTACATGTTGTAGCATTGTAACATTTTGATATTGTTAGTCTCAAGGATGACGCATAACGGATTGCTCCAATCAACTGAGAAGAGGCAGACAGTTTGCTGTTGGTTGGCTGTTGCTGCGTATGTCAGAGCGACTGGGGTACGATTGTAATGCCCCTCCCCAACCCCCGGTTACCCTAGTCTTTTCGATTTTTGGTATTTCCGGGTTGTTGATGTGCTGTATGCTTTGTGGAGCTTGGTGCTGTGGGAGATGCACAGTGTGATGAGGTTGATTGTAATGTAGTGACGTGTGGCTGTGATATAAGGTTTTGTGATTTACTGTGTTGATTGTAATTAGTATTAGGGAGGGCGCATGGCTTAGGGCCAGGGCCCCGATAAATAAATAAATATCCGCCTCCGCCTCCAGTCCAGTTTTTGAAAATTCTCGTGCGCAAACCAACTCTAAGCACTGCCTGCCGGCCGGCATATTAGTAAACCTTACTTCTATTCGGCACCATTAGCAAACCGCGTCGCCTCATTGGCTCTCTCAGTCACGTGACTCGCAGCAGACTACAACGAATGCCTCAGTCACCGCCGAAGCTTTTTCACAACCCTAGTGTGGACGCAAGTAACGGATTGAAATTAAACCAATACTACCAGCGCATTCATTAAAAGCTATACACAATTCTGCCAACATACTGTAACTTGTTTCTGTAATGAATGTTGAAAATGAAGTCAACAGCGCGGTGGCACCGAGCCGAACTGCGAGCCGTGCACGCTCTTTTCGCAGTTTATGTATGGGCAGCCATTTGTTATTGTTTTGTCGTTGCCGACGTGATCTTCCGTGTATAAGCTAGTTGGGCAATGGTTTGAGGAATGTGACGCTAGGCAACACTCAAGCGCAGGAAAGAATTGAAACAACTGTATTTAATACGTTTAAAAGTATAATTTAGCTGTTAATTTTTTTAACCGTAATAGTTTTTAATACATTAACAGATTTTAACATTTATTTAAAAATTCTTCCTTTGCTATAGGGAAAAAAGGGACAAATTTATACTTATGAATTACGTATCACGACACACGCTAGTGTGTCTCCCGTCGAGAAAAACGATAACATCCAGATAATATATATATGAGCATGGCGTACACTAGACACGTTGTGTCTTTACAGCTAAGGTAGTTTTGCTGTTTTCAGCTATTTAAAGATAAATAACAATGCGACAGAAAAGGCTGAATCTTGTTTGATCGTGAGACTTTGGTCGCCTGACAACATAAAAGTTACTGTTAGTGACACAGCGTAACGTTTTCTTGTTGAAAACACGACGTGAATAACGTTGAAATTTGCCTAATTACTGGCTACTGGTTACTGGTAACGCTTTTTTTGTATCACGAAAATAAATTCTTCCTCGCAGTGAATAAAGCTGGTTCTTAGCTCATTTTACAGATATTGCTACTGAGAAGTGCCCTTTCCATAAGGCTTCTTCAAACTGGTTAAGTGGTTCGGGGGACCTTTAAACGACCGAATTGATTGTTTTACACACTGTTATTATGCAACAATGCCAAACTGAACATTAAATAAATCCGTGCGTCTTTAGTACTAATAAGAAATACTAATCATAAGAAAACAAGCGGCTACAGCGACTCCAAGTCGCACCAGTCTTCTGTACAGTTCCTCCACTTCCAATGTTGAGGCGCACACCTCTATCATGCACTACAGCTGCTGTTATTATTTAATTTAGTTACGTCGAAGCAGTCTATTAAACAATGGACGTTGTAAACAATGGACGCGTCGAAGCAGTCTATTAAACAATGGACGTTGTAAACAATGCACGTTGTAAACAATGGTCGTCAATATCTGGTACTGTTGCGAAGTTGAAAAAAGCGACGGACGGACGGACGGACAAAGTCGTTGCAATAGTCTTCTCGCCGGTTACGGCGTACAGAAGACTAAAATGTGACTGCTGTCCTCAAAATGTAACGAAATGAAAAAAAAAAATGGACCAGAACCTTAGATTGGTGTTTCCATCTCATAATTATTAAGAAAAAAAAAAGGATTTCATCAATTTGGACCCAAAATATCTGATATCTACCCCAAAACAAAACTTGTTAAGGATTACCACCAAGCTTTTCGCCCGTGTGAAGTCGTGATATCAAACGCCAAGCTAATCCCACCGACTAAGACTTCTAGCAATTAGCAGTAAGCAATTTTCATGTAGGCCTGTTTTATTTAACCTTCGAACTATTACTCGGTAAAATTGGATTGGCGAAATAGCTTGGCGTCTGATATCACGATTTCACACGGGCGAAAAGCTTGGCGGGAATCTTTAACAAGTTTTGTTTTGAGGTAGATTTTACTTACCGGAATCATTTTGTATTAACTATTGAATGCGGATCGTTTCAGTTACGAGTAAGCCATAATTTCCTGGAGGCTTATTTTTTTTTTTGGCCTGTAGGTTTTGGCGATGCCCAACGAGGCTTCCCTCTACGCCGTAACGACATAAAATGTTGTTATAAAAGTTGTTTAACTATGAAAACGCTTCCTGTGCGGGGAAATTTGAGCCAGGATAATTTCCCTAATCATAATAACAACATTAAAAGCACACAATAATAGAAAAAAAGAAACAAGATTAGTAGTAAATAGACCATAAATGATGACACAAATTGCCTCAGGGCTGTAGCTAGCAGTGTGGGGGTGGCGGGGGGGGGGCATATCGGGGGCAAGTGCCCCAGAGAAGGATGACGGGGGCGTAACTAGATCCAAAATATTTTTAGTGCACTTTTTCAGATTTTTAAAAAGTTTGGTCTATTACCAAACAAATATGCAAATTGCAAACACACGCAATATCCTTATGAAGTATCTTGATGAAGACAAAAATATAAACCAGTCTGACTTTGTCACCTCTTTTCATTTTTTGCAAGTGGATGAGAGTGGCTGTGCTTCTGTTTTGACAGTTTGAACGTGGGTGGGTGGGTGGGAGAACGTAAAAAGTATCGCTTATGGATATACGAAAATATGTATTTTTTTAATTGGGGGGGAGGGGGGGGAATTGATGAGTTGCCGCGCCAGAAAACCTTCTAGCTATGGAGCTGCTCAGTGTCACATCCAGTCTCTGTGTGTGTGTGACTCTAAATTCCTCTCTTTTCCCCCATTGCACCATTAAATTAAAATATGTCTTTAAAAATTCCTCCTTTAGGATATAATGTAAAGCAAAAAGACTGAAATAAAGTGCTAATTTCGTAATTCGAAAATCACCATGCCCTATCGCCACTATACAATTACTTCTACACCTTTAAATGGGCTTAGGACTGTCTGTATCTAGGTCTGGCTTTTTCGGATGGGGTTGATGGAAATAATAGATCCCCACTTTTCAGAAAATACTAATCATGTCCATTTCGTGCTATTAGAGGGTTCGCAAGAGCACAACGAATTCGAAAAATCACCTTAAACTTTTGCCGCTATGTCATTACATCTTCACCTTTAAACGGACTTAGGACGTTCCGCATCTAAGTTAGACGATTTCGGTTAGGATTGGTGGAAAGAATAGATCTACAGCTTTCAGGAAATCGCAAGCATGTCCATTGGCTATTAGAGGGGTTGCAAGAGCACTCTGAATTCGAAAATCACCATGCGCTTTCGCCGCTATACCATTACTTCTTTCACCTCTTAACGGGCTTAGGATGTTCCGCATCTAAGTTAGAGGATTTAGGTTAGGACTGATGGACAGTATAGATTCCCACCTTTCAGAAAATTCTAAGCATGTCCATTTCGGGCTATTACAGGGATCGCAAAAGCACATTGAATTCGAAAATCACCACACGCTTTTGCTGCTACGCCATTACCTCTTCATTTTTAAATGGGCATAAGACGTTCCCTATCTAAGTTAAACAATTTAGGTTAGGGTTGGTGGAATGAATAGATCCCCACTTTTCAGAAAATCTTAATCATGTCCATTTTGAGCTATTAGAGGGGTCACAAGAGCACTTTTAATTCGAAAATCACCTTGCGCTTTTCCACTACGGCATTATACGGGTAATTATACCACAGTACCTTTTCGTTGTGCGCATGCGCAACTTACAGACCTAAGCTTAAAACAAGGTCGAGTGGAACGATAGTATTAGGAAAGGTTGGTCATTCCCGAGCTCATATCTTTTTTCCCCGCCTAATGACGTCACTGGAGCTTCTGATTTTATGTGTACTTTTGTGCGCATGTGCGTGAGAGTTTTACGAATTCATTGAGTTGCGTTGCGCAATGTATTACGTCTACCTACCATGATGCTAAAAGGTATTGTTTTTGTTTAGGCCTACGTCGTTTCTCAAACGGTGGATTAAGAAACAAGTGTTTCCCAGCAGGCTTTAGCCAACAACATTATAGCCATGTTGGATCCACAGATCACAGAAATACGTGACGTCGGTGGGGCGCCTACGCATAGAGTGTGACGTCACAAACGCTTTTTCCCGCAATATGCAAAAAGGGTCGGAATAGACCGGTGTGGCTTAAAACAGACGCAAGATGCTAGTTAATGGCTGCGGTTTTTAACTCGCATATATACCAGCAAAAAACTCGACGTATTCGTTACTATTTTCATATTTTAACATCACACTTTATAATTTTTTAGGCTAGTATACTATAATTTATCTTCTTTGACATAAATAATATTAATTTTTACCGTATTAGTCTTTTAGCTTTTCGATCCCATGGTAATTATTAGCAAACGATTAAAAATTAGTACAGGAACACACACAGCGCCATCTCTCGGCAGATTTCAGCAATGCGTAGCCGCGTGTTTAAAGGAAGAAAATCGCCGACGCAACATCGTGTGTAACTTCTTGTCGGAGACAAATAATTTTATGAACTGATAAACTGATAAGCTAACAAAACGTAGCATTACGTGATAAATATTAATAATAACACAAAGAATGTTTAGTCCTTTTGTTATTATTTATTTTGAATTGGGATATACTTCAATAAAACAGCCCTCAAGCTTTTGTGGATAATACGGCTAAAAATGTATCTGCACTCAGCCTGTAACCAGACTAAAATTAACTCATGCTAATTAATTTGAAATTATACCCCTCTCGCTACGCGCTCGGGATATAATTGCAAATAATTAGCATTCCTTAGTTTTAATGTCAGGTTACAGGCTTCGTGCGAAAACAGTAGCCGTATTATCCACAAAGGTCTAGGGCTATTACTACTGATAATCCCCAGACAAAAAAACGTATAGTTTTTGCCAAGCTTTGATTTTTGATTTCAAACACTAAAGTCAAGTTTTAATAAACATTACTGCCGATTCATATTTACATATTTAGTAGGCCATATAATAAGATTATTTATAAAAAGAATTGCTTTTTTTTATGTTTATGATTTATCAGTCTTCAGTAAAGTCATTATAATTCGACTGCTTATAATAATAATTTTATATAATTTAAATCAAATTATTTTTATTACTATTAATCACTACGATTTAATTCGGCTTGATTTAAATCAATCCACACTTGGAGGGGACATATTTTTAATGTTGATTTGGAGGAATAACAGTTTAATAAAAATGTAAATACATTTGCAATAATGCTGTAATTTCCTTAGCAGTTAGTTTACCTATAATCAAAAATTTCTGTTTCTTAAAGGGGCCATCAGAAGAGAGCAGAGGACCCAGTGAAAAAC
>JAHWFP010146089.1:0-14879 GCA_023313725.1 Lithobius niger
ACCTCTCTAGGTTTTGGTGTTTTCCTACATTTGCTGGAAAGTAGCACGTGTTGTTCTCCTTCCAAAAGATGATGGTAAATTCCGACCTATTCGACCAACGACCTGACAGTGTCGTGATCGACTTGCGTTCTTACTAGAAAAGAATGTTTTTTTTGTACCTCAGTTTGGATCTTCAATTTGGGTACCGGGCTCGGATAGTGACAGTTCATTTTACTTATGAACCCTGAGTTGCTTCTTTACATGAACAGGGTCTTCGTCGCCTTGCAGTCCCTGGTGCCTAGCATTCTAAAGCCCTTTGGAAGATGGAAGTACCAGAAAAGTTTCTGTCTCGCAGCTTTGTGGGCAATTGACATTTGACAAGTCGTTTTGAGTTTGATTACTACTATACCAACCACGGTTGCCCAATCGATAAATTTTAACCCATGCTGTGGAGCGCACCTATTGAGGACCTTTTGCAATTTCTTAGCTATTGCCCTAAGAGCATCGGTGAAGCCATCGTTTGCTAATTTCATGCTGTGAAACCGCCTTGTGAAAATCGAACTCACCGACCCAATAAGGATGACTGTTTAGAGTTTGGGCCAATCGAAAGACACGCGCATTCAAACCTAGTAAAATACGTATTCTTTTCCTTCGTGCTGCTTGACCGTTTAAGGGATATTAGAAAACAAAAACGAGCTCGTTTGATGCTTAAGGTAAGGTTTAACTGAAGTCAAAACAACAAGGGGACACAAATAAATTTTCCTGTAAAGTTCGAGATACTGCAGTGTTGCTGGGCTGTTCAGTCTATGTGAAACATTACTGCTGTATTCGATAGTTTTTACCATTTTTACTTTTGCACACGTTAGATCAGCTACTGATTGGTGCATTCAACTTAGCTAAACGACATCGCAGGAAATTGTTTAAAAAAAATTATCGTCTTATGTGCTTAGCACAGCTCTACAGGTAATTATGGGTTGTGCGAGTCCTTAAAAAACCAGGAAATGTCTTTGAACGTAAAATGAAATTCCATTCCATTCGAAGTAATAATGAAATTCCAGTCATGAAAAATGTTATATGATGAACGGAAAGTAGACGATGTGACTGAAAAACACGGAAAAAATTGAACCAAGTAAATAATCATATCGAGCGTGTAGCTTTAGATTATTCTTCGTTTGTTAGGCCATGAAAAGTTTTGAAATTTGGGTTCTGGATTTGATTGTGGGGGGGGATTGAGGCTTAATGGCGCGTCGACAACTTGGTCATTAGCGCCAACCTCAGTCACAGTGCAGTGGTCCGGGTTGCCACTGCACCACACATTACAGAGATGTCATTCAAACCCCTAATCTAAATCTTGTCATACATCTGTACCTCCTGCAAAAATTGAAAAACACCGGACAGGAGGACAGACTTATCGCCCAACTGACGCGCAATGTCATGCGGAAGATGGAAACGACGACGAACACCATCAAGATGGCGACAATCAACAAGTAAGTGCCGGACCGTAAGTGGCCGTCGACACAAATAACATTCAGGAGGGTCAACCCCCCGCAAAAGGAAACAGTGAGTAAGTCGGGTGTGACCAATTCGCAAACGGGCCAACACAACCTCCTCACGGCGACTGCGGCGACACGCCGAGTGCCACTCCTCGACACTGCCTTTAATGGCCCGTAACTTATTACCGTCCTGTCTGTCCCACAAGGTTTGCCAAAAAGCGTGTAACCTCAGACGCAGAGTTGGAAAGGCATCTGAGGGAACAAGGCTGAGATCCCTACCGAGAGGGCCAGAAAGGGCCCCTTTCGCAGCAGAATCAGCTTGTTCATTCCCTGCTATCCCAACATGGCCCGGGATCCAGCAGAAAAGCACGGTTTTCCGCTGGCCAGGCAAGCGGGAAAGCAAAGCTTGGACACGTTGTGTCAAGGGGTTCCGAGGATTGTAATTCGCCAAGGACTCCAGGGCACTCATGGAATCACTAAAGACAATGAAATGCGTGCCCTGAAGGTCAAGGATCCATTCCACCGCCAAACCAAGAGCCAAAAGCTCTGCAGAGAACACAGAATAGCCTGATGGAAGGCGATGGGCAACCGTTACACCCTTACACACACAAGCACAAGCCACGCCAACGTCGGACTTCGACCCATCAGTAAACAGGCGCTGATAACCGGCGTACTGAGAACACAGCCGCCGGAACTCCTGTAAGTACCGTGCAGGTAGAGTGGAACCCTTCGGGAGGGACGCCAGAGCGAAAATGAAAATGCCACTTGGGACAAGCCAAGGGGCTACTGGCATCCCCCCAAGCCTCAAGACGCTGGGCATTTCAAAGGCTATCTCCTGACAGGACTGCTGGAGCCTATCGCGGAAATCACCCTTACCCACCCTGCGTCTACCGACTCGCAAGTCTGGCCCAAACACCATGGACCAAGCAGGACTGGATTCCACAGCACGTAAACGCACAGCATACTGAACGGCCAGCTTTTGCCGACGAATGGCTAAAGGTGGCTCCGAGGCCTCAGCATAGAGGCTGACCACTGGAGAAGTTCGAAATGCCCCAGTCGCCACACGCAGGCCACTGTGATGCACAGTGTCCAACATCTGGAGAGTCGAGTCACTAGCCGAACCATACACCATGCACGCATAATCAAGTTTGCTGCGGACAAGGGCTCTGTAGAGGCGCAACATGACAGCGCGATCGGCACCCCATGAAGTGCCCGACAGAACCCGCAAGATGTTAAGTGCCCGCAAAGACTTGTCTTTAAGTTGGCGCAAGTGTGG
Organism: Lithobius niger; assembly: GCA_023313725.1. Taxonomy (NCBI): domain Eukaryota; kingdom Metazoa; phylum Arthropoda; class Chilopoda; order Lithobiomorpha; family Lithobiidae; genus Lithobius; species Lithobius niger. The sequence continues at coordinate 2,749 of JAHWFP010146089.1, forward strand.
AAGCCAAGATAACCTGGAATCGAACACCAGACCCAGGAAACGTGCCTGTGGGACAACAGGAATCTGCGCCTGCCCCAAGTACAGGCAAGGATCTGGGTGCAGCGTTCGTTGGCGGCAAAAGTGAATGCACACAGTCTTGTCCGGAGAAAACCGGAAACCATTACTGACCGCCCAGGTCTGGACTTTGTTAATCGCCAGCTGTAGCTGCCGCTCGCAGGTCTGCATGCGAGCTGCTCGAAAGCGCAGGCCGAAGTCATCGACAAACAATGACTGGGGAACAGCAGCTTGCTGAGCAATGGGGTTGATCCCAATAGCAAACAAGATGACACTAAGAACACCTCCTTGAGGCACACCATTCTCCAAGACAAACGGGCGGGAAAGAGCCGCCCCGACACGAACACGAAAAGAACGGCCTGAGAGGTAAGCGGAAAGCAACAGTGGCATCCGTCCCCTCAAGCCACAGTTATAGAGATTACGGAGAATCCCATAACGCCAGGTCGTATCATAAGCCTTCTCCAAGTCAAAGAAAACCTGAACCAGATGTTGACGCAGGCGAAAAGCCTCCCTCACATCCGATTCAAGGGCAACCAGATGATCGATGGTTGACCGAAAACGTCGAAAGCCACACTGGGACGCAGATAAGAATCCGCGTGATTCCAGCACCCAGACCAACCTCTCACTGACCATCCGTTCCATAAGTTTACAGACACAGCTAGTCAGAGCGATTGGGCGATAACTGGAAGGAGCAGTAGGGTCTTTGCCCGGTTTCACAATCGGGATGACCACTGCTGTCCTCCACGCTGCCGGAACAGAGCCTTCTGCCCACACACGGTTGAACATCTCCAGCAAGAACTGCTGGGAGGCAAGAGGCAGATGTTTCAACAGCTGATAGTGAACATCATCAGGCCCTGGGGCGGAGTCATGCGACTTGGACAAAGCGGAAACAAATTCCTGCCTGGTGAACGGTAAATTGTACTCCTCTAGCCCGTCGGAGCGAAAGTCTAGAGGGTGAGCCTCTTCCCTACGCTTTATTCTGAGGAAACCAGGATCATAATGGTTATCACTCGAAACCTGCGCAAACGCAGACGCAAGACAGTTGGCGATATCCGGCACAGAAGAGATCACGGTATTCTCCACCTTCAGCTGTGAAACCGGGGAAGGCACGGTCTTCCCCGAGATATGGCGCACCTTCCGCCACACCTGCTGAGAAGGCGTGGAGCGCGTGATCGACGAAACATAAACTGCCCACGAAGCACGTCTAGCCTCACGGATGACAAACCTGGCACGGGCACGACAGCGCTTAAAGGCTACAAAGTTGTCAGCAGTTGGGCTGACTGTAAACGCACGCAACGCTCGCCGGCGGGCCTGAATGGCCTGCCCGCAAGCAGGTGTCCACCACGGAACAGGAACCCGCCGCGGCTGAGTGGACGTACGCGGGATAGTAGCATGAGCAGCAGCAAGGACCACATCAGCGAAATGAGTGGAAAGTTCATCCACATCAGAAAAGTCCTCAACCGCACGCTGAAATACAGCAGCCTCAGCAAAAGCTGACCATTTAGCACGTTTAAGCGCCCACCGGGCTGGCCTGGAAGCCACAGAACCCCCTTGTGTTGTGGACAACACAATGGGGAGGTGATCGCTTCCATGCAGATCGGCAGTGACACCCCAAGTGAAGTGAACTGGGATGGCCAGCGAGCAAAAGGCTAAGTCCACCGCTGACCAATTGCCCGTGGCCAGGTTACAGTGTGTCATGGCTCCATCGTTCAGGATGCAAACAGACCCCCTCTGCATCCACTCCTCAAGGATCCTCCCTTTGTTGTCTGTATGAGGTCCCCCCCACTGGACATGGTGGCTGTTAAAGTCGCCCAGCAACAGAAAAGGGGCAGGAAGCTGGCGGACCAGGTCCTCCAGGTCACCAACCCCAAAGACCTCATCTGGTGGCAAATAAAGCGAACAGACAGTAATATCCAAATGGAAAGAAACACGAACTGCTACCGCCTGAAGCCTAGTGTGCAGAGGCACACTGGCATGCGGCTGAGAGTGTTGAACCAGCACTGCAACACCACCATGTGCACGTGGCACAGGGTCAGCATCCAGACGGTAGACAGAATAACCTCGAACAACCGGATTATCTGACGCCTTAAAGCAGGTTTCCTGTAGACAGCAGCACAGAGGTCGCCAATGCGACAAAAGCAGCCGCAGCTCTTCGGCATGGGTCCGATAACTTTGGCAGTTCCACTGAACGATGGCATGCGCAGGCATTAGGGCGGGCTGAAGACTGAATTATTCTCCTCAACTCCTCCTCTGGGCGATCCGAAAACATCCGAATCCGAATCCGAATCCGATTTGATTGTTTTACGTGTGTAATGGTTGCATACAGCAGTAAGGTTTCAACGTAGACTGATCAGCCCGGCAACACTGCAGTATCTGGAACCTAACAGGAAAGTTCATTTGTGTCCCTTTGCTTTTTTGACTTCAGTTAAACCTTACCTTAAGCATCAAACGAGCTCTTTTTTGTATTCAAATCGTGCTTCTTTGGCGTACCATGCCGTTTGTAAGTTTGTTTTGTATCTTTATCAATTACGGTTTGCACAAACCAATATATAGAAACAAATCTTTTAATCTTCAGTCTACGTCTTGAAGCTGGCGTTTTCTAAATGGCATTGTTGTATAAGAACAATGTTTAAAACAATGTAAAACAATCAATCCGGTCGATTAGAGCTCCATAACCCCTGAACCACTTGACCAATTAGAAAAGGCCTTATGGAAATAGCACATCTACAGAGCAATACCCGTAAAATGAGCTAAGAACCAGCTTTATAGGACAAATAGTTTGGTCTTTAGAGAGCGTAGCAGAAACGTGTCGTGCCAACAAAAAGAAGTAAGAAGCCAAAAATGAAAATCACGATTCCAGCTCAAGTCCAGTTCTCCAATGTGACAAATCGAAAATTAATAAAAGTTGGTACACGTGTTGGCCAAGTCCCACAAAGCTCATAAACCGAATTTCAGTGGAAAATGTTGAAAGACGGTGGAGAAATTAAGCATCGAAATTTCAGCTTTAACATGATAGACCGAGGTCAAACCTTACAATAAAGGCTACCGCCTTTACTAATATTCATAATCGTAATATTAGAAGCAGTGGTCGAATTCACAAAGTTGTGCCAATCAGTCACTTTCTGGGAAGGAGAATCTCGCACAGTGTCGCCATCAGATAACCTTAGTTTTAACGTGGATCCTGTTTTTGACAAGGATAGCTCACGTATTTGGTCTCCGGCCGAAGATTTTCCCTATCACAAGTAAACTTTGCATTGTATCAAAGACCTGGGATGTACGTCTCCTTGTATTACGGACAATTTACCATCACTACATTGTTTCGTTTACCATAATCCAAGTCTATCGTACTACTCCTATGGTTACCTTGTTTGTCCTTGCTGGAGTTACACCATTTCCATTCTTGCTTTCGAATGGCGTGAACATTCCAAGAGGATCTGTAAGTCCACTTTCGACAAACCAGTTTCACCGTCTGCCTTTCCACATCCAGTACTTTGATGTAACAATGTGATTGCCATTTGCAACCTAATGATAAAGACACATGCTAAATCTTCACTGATGGTTTACATAGAGGTGGACACACTGGGGCCCTCTTTTTTGTCTTCTTGAATGAAAAGGAAGTCTGCTTCCGACTTTGGGATTTTAACTCAGTTTTCAAGCTTATTACGCTATTACTTCAACTAGTAGCGAACCAATTAATCAACAATATATTTCGTGACTGTCCCTCGGCTCTCACCCCAGTTCTTGATGCAAATATCTTCCAACCCTCAAGTTGCTGTTGCCTAACTTCTTTTAAATGACCGCTTTTTCGGCCAGGTTTCTCAAACTGGCTTGGGTGAAAGAACATGTGGGCATTTTTGGAAATGAGATGACAGACCAAGCTACAAAAGACGCAACCACTCTGGAGAACATTGAACATTTGCTGATTCCCATGTCGTTCTCCATATCTATGAATGCAACTACTGTCTTGTATGGCGGGCAGACAAAATGGGAAACATCTACAAAGGGAAGGACTACTTTTAAGTTCATATCAAAAGCCCACCCAAAATTTAAACCACTTTTCTTCAAGACTGGGCAGTTCATTACTTTGCACGGAAATTTTGCAGCTTACCTTGCTCGGTTTGGAAAGAGTATGATTCCTGGTGTCGATGCGACAATCCACTTAAAGACCTGCACACGTTCTTCTCGTTTGCACCCTTTCTTTTAGAACTTCTGCCAGGGAGACGTTTCACTTGAGTACCTAAGACACTCTGGAATATACCCTTAATAAACACTTCAAGGAAGAACTTTGTTTTTTGTAATGCTGTACAGCTAACTCCTGAACTCTTGTTGGTTCCTGTTAGGAGCGTTTACCTTGAAGACAATCCCCTTCATAGTATGGCACATTTGGTGTCTGGGGAACCCACTGGTCCATTCCGTTGTTCCAGGCCGGGAACTCATTGCACACTTTCAGAAAAAGCACAGTATACAATGACTCATGTGGTTTGAAAGTTCGGACCATACACTGAAAACGCCCCATTTGTCCACCACACAGATCATTAGGGTCTCTCATCCTTAAAGTCACAAACAAAACGAATAAAAGGTTGCAAGATGGATCCTAGAACTCCATACCACCTAAGTTTTGGTGCGTTTCACCTTGACCTTAACCTTATTCGTGTTTTTACTTTATTGTTCAGTTTTGTTGTTGCAGGTTTGCTTACATATTTAACTCCTCTTTTGCTGGGTTGCAGTTTGTTATATAACTCTTTCCCCTTGTTTTGGGCATTAATGTGAAGATGAGGCTCCTCTAGCGTGGTTTTGCCACTCCTTTGCTCCTTGGTTGCTTACTTTCAGGGGCATTCCTGGTTTTATAGCCTTTGGTCCAGAAGCCAAACAACATTAATCTCGTACATAGTATATTTCGAGAGGATGGAAATGCAAGGAAGAGATTACATTCAAAAAAATCAAAATATATAATAGTCGCAATAGCTTGTATAAGCTGGTATTGATTACCAGTTTGGATTTTTTGTAGTATAGCAAAATGGGGCTATGGTATTGTAATACCGGATGCTGCATGCAAACCTTCGTTAGGTTCAGTAATCCCTCAAGAGTAACAACCATAACAACTGCATCATTAAGTTCAAATAATTAAAAGCTGAAACTCAAAACCCGACCTAGAGGTGTTAACATTATATAGCCCCACTGATAGCATGTTGTTAATAACTAACGTATTCCGTGCAGTACCTCTCCTGATAATAAAGAACGTATGACGTCAATGTTGTTTACTATATAATCGCATATTCATCCCTGTTCTGATTTCTCCATCTCATCAGGTCAGACTGTTGTACCATAAATTAGAAAATCTAGATTTGCTCCCCTGATTTACCAGACATCAGCATGTGAAGTCAAGTTTTGTTACAGCCACAAAACTAAGCATTACGAATTGTTATTTCATGATGAGGTCATGATTTGGTCACACGTTTGGCATCCAAGACAGCAGCCAATTGCCTCAATAGCTGAAATTTCCTCTGAAATGATTTGAGTTGTATTTATTACTGAATCGAAACCAATGATGTACCCTAAACTAAAGGAAATGCATAAACGAGGGCGTGTACAAAGTTTACAGGGGAAGGTCCTTGAATGTTATAAGACGTGTTCAGCCCTTCTCCTAATTCAAGCACTCAAGTACAGCAGATGTTAATCAAGTTTTGTTCACTAGCGTTTAGTTGTCAAATGCAGAAACACTATTTAATACTTTTTTCCAGGACAAACGAATCAGCACTACAAACCAACCATGTGAAGATATTGGAACTGTTACTGACTGCTTAATAAACTGCTTTAAGAAATTTGTGCACTCCTCCGGTTCAGTCTGCAGGTAACTATAAAAACTATACATAAGAAACGAACTGCCCGTAATCTTATATAATAATTATTCAAGCCCCAACTGCCTGCATCCTCCACAGTTAACATTCTCAGCTCAATTGGTGGATTGTTCCTTTAAGTTAGAGAAATCTTAAGTTACAAATAAAAAGTTTAAAGTGTTTTCGTAAGTAAATGTAATATGGTGAACGTACGTGGCAGTGCAAGGAGGAAAGAAGAAGCCAATACTTTCTGTATCCCTCTTGCTATTGCATGACTATGCAGATATTACACAATGGCTGGATTTCAACCCTGGCCTTCAATAATCAATATGTCCTTTTTTGGAATGCTGACTGGTACAGAGTGATTAAAGTTCATCATTAAGTAGTTGCTTATTCAGTGAGCTGATTGCTAGACCAGACAGTGGGTGGAATGCAGCCCACCAGCTGAATGAAAGTCAAGATTGCAACGACATAATGCCCTCACACACCAAAAATGTAACCCTCACCCGGTTCTCTATACTTATCTCATTGGTCTAGGCTTGGAGGTCCAGGTGATGTTTGAAGCACTAAGCTCACATCTCTTATGCATATCGAACTAGGGCTAGTCCCACTAACCACGAAAGACAGCGTCTACATGAAACAATTGCTGCAGAGACCCACAGATTTGTAGTAGTAGCAGCACAGTAATTGAGTCAAAAACTCTAAACTTGCGGCTGTCATTATGAGATGTTAAATGGGTTGCATTTTTTATCTTAAAGTTAACTAAGGTATAGTCCTACCCTATTATCCCTTCTTGGTCAGAGAATAATCGTTTTATTAACAGTTGACTTATGTAAGTAGCTTATTTCTTTGTGTTAGAATTTTATTGACGATGTCACTTTTAATGTATGCTTTTATTCAACTCATCAAGCCAATGGTGAAACTTTAAGAAATTACGATAATTGTAGTGAGGTGGACATAATTGTAGCATTATGCTAAATTGCCCGGCCACATCTCACCTCTTTACTGCACATAACTATTACGTTGCATTGGAATGGTTTAGTAAGATAGTTGAAATATCTTCTTTTGCAGGTTGCCGTACATGTCCGATTTCAATGAATCGCGAGTATGCAAAACAAAACAAGAGTTAGACCACACAAATGAATTCATGCATATGGCCTCAAGAACATTCAGACATGATGAATGCAACTGTCCACGAAAGTGCACGGAATATTTTTATCGACTTAATCCCGACGCAATATTACATGTCCAAGACATGCCACGGTTCAAGAGGAGTTTCAGGCTGATGTTTCCCTTCGTCATGTTCTACGTATTAGAAGAAAAACTTGCCTATCGTTTCTGGACCCTGCTCTGTGATCTTGGAGGAACACTAGGGTTATGGATGGGGCTATGTGGACTAGATTTATTACAAATTATAGCAAGCACAGTCTCAATTTCATTTTCCAAATTTATCAACCTTTTCTATCCAAAAATGATTATCCACGCAGCAGAAAAGAAACGATTACGAGCTGTTGTCAAGAGAAGTGATCAATTACCAGAGGAGGAACAACCAACTGCATCAATTCCCGGATTAAACAAAATCATCAACAAGGAAGTCCCAACAGTCATTCGCATTGCCTGGCTATTTTTTATTCTTAGTGCTTTGCTTATCACAGCGTATCAATTCATTGAACGGATAACACTTTATATGAGAACCCCACTGAAGACAAGTATTCTATATGTCTACAAGGACGAAATGCCATACCCTAATATTACTATTTGCCCAGAACCCGACAATAATCTGTTACCTGCAGTGAATCCATATTTTAGTCTAAAGGTGTTTAAGAAAAGACTTTCTTTGCCTGCTGTTTTGCAAAACTTGGAGAAAAATATCACTGCTGATGGAATCTGGAATATGTCAAGCATTCACGCTGTATCGATTGTGTATGGTCTGCATGTAAGTACCGATAAAGTAAAGAATGCTAGTGTGTTGCCCGCCCAAGTAAAATGACGCACTCGCTACCCATCCTATGCTGGTAACGTATGCAGTACAGAAGCATGGCGACCACAGGTAAGTTAGTTTTCCAGTTTTACAGGCTAAGTAGAATACATCAGTTAGGGCCGATTTTGTGCATCGTGACCTTCTCGCTCGCCAACCACTATTTGCTAGGCAATCGTTATTCATTTACAATTATTTTCCAGAATATACTAAATGAATGTGGCAATACGCAAACAATTAAATGTATTATAAAAAACAACAAAGATTAGGGTCAAATGTGCCATAGTAATATTGTAAACATTACTGCAACGATGTTGTCTTTACTCGATATTTCTATTCACGCACAAATCACAGCCAGTGACATTAATCAAACGATGGTAGAATTAATAACTAATTGCGGCGAGAATTCAAAATCCAACAAGGCGTGCATTTCAGGGTTATCGAATCAAAAACAAATTGCTGGCATTCAGAAATCAGTCCGCCGTTTTGTACTGCAGTAAAAATTGTTTTCCTGTTGTCATACATAAACGCTTTCATGCCGACGCATCGAACTTTGCATCGTGAGGCACAGTGTATACGCATCGTTGTCATTGTTACTATATATAGACAACTCGAAAGCCGCCTGCTCTGGTAAAAGGCGAGAAGCGGCCACCAGATTTAGTATTAACCAAGTAAAAGCCAGTGAGCTAGAAAATTGTCGTTTTGTAAACGCACCCTTAGACAGAAAAAGCTGAAACTGTTGTTAAAATAGCGGTTTTTGCCTCCTCTAAATATGAAGATTGTGTTAGTGACACTGTTTAACCTTTTTTGGTTCAAAATTAGGTCTGAATGTCTTAATTATTGTGCAACAACTTGGCCGCTGTCAACTGTGTTTATTTTTTTTTATGTCTACACAATCTCATACAATGGTAGTTGTGTTTAGTAGGCAATGTCATTACATTATTAAAATATCGCCTAGACCATTCATAAATTAACGTTTCATAAAGTAAACTTTGTTTGCATTTTGATAAATTAGGCGATGCAATGCGTAGATAGAATTAAATTTTACAGTTGTTCAACCAATAATGTTTATTGTTTCAAATAAAGGTTTAAATAAAAACTATAGCCATGCCTACTTAAATGGTTGAAATTTGTTTTGCAGCTGCAGCCATTGTTTGCCGCAGTGGTGAAATTACTTTCTTCGTCGGAAAACGTTCAGAAAGAAAATTCGTAAAAATGTCCAGACTTCTGATTTATTCCATGTTTCTCGACGAGTTGACCAGTTTCTGAAATTAGAAAACTTTTTTCCCCCTTTTTTTTTGGTTTACCAATGGGTAACAAACGTTCAAATGCAGCAGCAGCACAGTCAGAAACCAGAGCAGACAAACAATTCCAAAAAATGTTGCAGACACATGTTTTAGAAAGTTTACATTCAAATCTACCTGTTGATTTAAATATTACCTAATTTTAATGGTTAATTTGAAGTCTTTTGTTTGTTAATTAAAATGGCCAAGTGCACTGGTTTGGGAGAGGTTTCCTTTTTCAAAATAGGGATAAAATGTTTTGAATAAATATGGTACGAGTAGCAATCGACATTGGCTATCGAATCTGCAAACCTAACGTTTGTCCTTGTGTAGCCTCAGTAAACTTATCCTGTATCCACGCGCTCAGTCGTAAGAAAAATGCCAAATGATGGTCATGCCACTTCACTGTCAGTGACCTTCTTCAGAGATTCCTTGTGTCTACAAGAATATAAAGTAAACATTCTCATACCGAACAGCACCTAGGCTTTTACGAAATTTATAGTGTTGAGAAATTAGCACTCAGTTCCTTTCTACCATATTTCTCAGGGTCTTCTGGCTCGGGCCTTCGGGCCTTCTGTTATTATCTAATAAAAAAATTCTTTGTGTGGGGCCTAATGTTGAACTTTAGCACTCCATTAAGTTAAACGTGATGCTTAAAACTGCTAACTATGGCGTTAAATATTCTAAAAGTGGTGCTTAACGGTTGAGTCAAATTGTCTGCATTTTAAGCATGACTTAACCGTTTAGCCTTTGAAGATTGGGGAATGCATACCTAAAAAGTAAGGAACATGTTGTTTCGTGTGCTTTTGGATGGGTTTCAATCGATACACTCTGTTATTTGTACAAGCCGCTCATGAATAACCTACAGGAGTAAATCATTCTAAAGAAAGGTCCTATACAAATTTGTTAACATCTTCAATCACAGTTAAAATGATTTTCAAAACTGTTTCTGCACTTTTCCAAAACCATAATTCAGGTAAATCGTGTATACTACAAGGGACGGTCTATGGATTGTCTTCGTGATGGCTGAACAGTGGCAAGCTCAGCCTAACTGCTTTAACTATCTGCATTTGCTGGGACTTTCTCAGGGCCCTATTTCCAGTCACACACAAAATCAGATTAATCCGGTCTGTGACTGGAAATAGGGTCCTGATAAAGTCCCTGCTAATCAGCTTCAGACGGTGAAGTAGCAGAAACAACCAGACTCCATCAATCTTTTACATGATCCAAGATGACCTTTTCTAGGTCCGATACTGAACAATCATTGTAAGTTACCTTGTTTGAATCTCAGAATTTCCTCCTTCCCCTGCTATAGCCCTATTGCTCCTTTAAAAACGTCGAGCAAAGTTAAGCTTTACGATTTTGCAGAGGTGTTTGACACTGGTGTCTTTCACTAATGTTTTGCATAGGTGTTTACGTAGATGTTTAGTACACTCATGTAATCTTGATTCTTTTGCCTATTTTTTTTCAAGAACGGCCCAAGACACACAATTGAGGTGGCTGAACTTCCTACTCTAGCAGGAATGTGTCTCACGGTCTCTGTAAGTAAGTACTATTCATGCTAAGTGAAATGCTCTCGTTTAACTATCGCCCTTTCCGAACATCGTCCAGAGCCTAGAATTATTTTCTAGTTTAGTTTAACTGAAACTGTTGCTGATTCACAATCCAGACAAAGCTGCAAAATGAATAAACTAATAAACTTCATTGAAGTGTACCCATTTAGTTCTCTAACTGCCGACTTAATAGCAAAGATGGGACGTTAGTATGATTTGCATTTAAAGCACTGGCCATGAAATACTGTGTGCAGTAAATTGTTCGCCATCTAGTATATATTTTCACGATTCTATCTTAAGTCTACTGCACTGCGAACTGAAGCTTTGCTTGTATATCCAGGAATTTGTGCTAGCTGAATCCTGTGGTATTATCAGTGTTTTGTTTATTTTTAGTTCATAAAGACCGTTTTTGGCACGAGTTTTTTATTCCAGGTAGCTTGTGCATACTAAAGTCAAAATGTTTACTTATCCATTGACATTAATAAAATTTGAACACACTAGCTATGCCTTCAGCATATTATACAGCTTTCTAGCTGGTTCCCGCATATGCAAGCGAAATTCTTCATGGGGCAGAATGAAATGAAAACGCTGACCAACAGTGCCCCGTCCACCCAAACCTCTTCACCTGCATTCCACCAATTGTGTGGTCAGATTTCCCCCTTCTTCCCTCAGTACTCCCCGAACCACTGCTCCCCCTCCGCATTCCCCGATTGTGTGGGCTGAATACCAACCCCTCCCCTCCCACCCCTGCTCCTACTCACTTGGATACCATGGTGTTTGGTCTTGTTAGGAAAGCAAATATGAAGGGTGACACACTAATTAACATTGTGGTTGAATTGCCTCTTTCGCCGTTATGATACCAAGCGTGATAAGTCTGCCACTACGATCGTGCACTCAAATAACTTTGAAATCCTGGTGGAAGTCTTGTGGGTGAACTGTAATGAGCCGCCACTAGCGTGCAAGGCGAATGAGCTGCTGGCAGTCCTCTGCACGCGTAATCTGAGTAGTGGTGCAATTGATCCGGTAGGGAAGATTTTGATGGACTATAGGCGGTTGAGTGAAAAAGTGTGCAGTCTTCTGGGTGCTGTGGGAGATGGTGTGTCCATGCTCTTACAGATGTCTGAGCAGTATTTTGAAGTTAAGAATGCACTGCAACTCGGTCCCTGGTCTTGGTGCCTTAGACTGAGCAGGGTTTTCGAGCCAACCTTTGTTGAGTGCGAGGTTTACTGCGATGCGTCGTTTCTGGCGGATGTACAGGCTGGGAGGGATAGGATTGGTTGTTACGTATTTAAAGGTTTCACTAAAGGAGGCATATGAGCGCAATGACATCTAGAATGATGTGCGATATGGTGGCCATCTCTATTGCCCTAGACATCGCACTGCAGCTAGATCTGCCGTCTTTTTCGATCCAGATAGACTCACAGTC
>JAHWFP010146090.1:0-40748 GCA_023313725.1 Lithobius niger
TCATGTAAATGAACAACTCACCTTAGTAAAGTACGACATAAAAATAAATTTACAAGCCCTCATCTCGCGCCCCTCAGGAGAAGAAAACCAGCCGTCGGTCGTTGAGAATCGCTCCACTAGAGGGCGCTATTAAAACGGAAGTTAACGCGAAGGTCGTGACAACGTGACGTCACCGCTGGTCCCGTCGTAAAAGAGGAATATTGGCCAAATGAAATTAAAACTCGTTTCCTCCTATAACGTCTTGTGAATGAGTATGTAGGCCTGGATTTTTAAAACCCGTACTATATATACGAGCAAGCTGGTTTAATACTCGGGAGTTTGGTTGAACGTTTCTCTCTCAGTTAATTAAAAACACGCTTGCGAAATTAATAAAGAAAGCCAAAAGTATAATGCGAGGCTATTCTGTATTTATGTCGAAAGCGCTTTTCTCCGAAAGCAAAGTTTTGAACGATAGGCAGTTTGGCAGGTTTAGTATACTTTGTTGCTCTTGAGTTGAAAAAGAAACGATGAAAATGCTTCGTCCGTGGTCGAAGTTTCAAAGTTCAATCTGTAAAGGTGAACCATTTAAACAGAAAGTTTCTCAAAAAAAAAAAAACACTTCTCTCGTACGTCTTAGATCGCTGTTACTTCTAAAATGGCTTCTCAGAGGTAAATTTACAATTAACCCTTCAAAGTACCCTTTTTATACGTAAACTTGGAAGTAACGTTAACAGAAAACCAGTACTAAACGTAACCACAGAAAGAAAAATGGAAGAAACACCCAAAGCCAAGTGCGAAGAATTATTTAGACGTCAATATAGAAGCAACACTTGGCTTGAAATGAAATCAACCCGATATCAAGAGTTTAGACGTAACAAACACTGAAGTTCTACCCAATTGTTACGTTTAGGAGACGTAACATTAGTTTACATTTTGTTGTTACTTCTAAACGAGTCTTTAGACGTAAATTTGCAAGTAACACTTCCAAGAGTGTAGGGCTTACGAGCACTTCACCAGTATTTATGAAAGTTTGACAGTTTTTAGACAACTGGAGTTGCAATTATTGCAAATTAATTATAACGTGTGTGAGCGGTGGTAGGTCAGTTTAGTGGTGCAAAAAAACTGATTTGGTCGATGAATCGAAAAGAGACCACAGTCTAATACCCTTCTACTCACTGCTGCCAGTGCACGACTATGGGATCTTTTTAAGTACCGGTGCACACATGGGTTTTTTTAACGCGCGTTGACGCTGCGTTACCGCATTTGCGGTTTGGTTTACGTGACATCTGTTGGGTACTGCGCACATACCTGCGTCGACGTTGCGTTACCACACGTCGCTCGTGCGTTCATTTTACCCCGCAACTTCCCCCCGTTAACGCAGCGGTAACGCAGCGTTAAAAAAAGTGCACCTACGTCTCTCAGTACCTTGTGTGACTTGAGCGGTGCACACGTCCATCGTTTAACGCAAAAGCGTTACCGAAAATGGCGTCCAATTTCGAAGAAATAGACATGGAATTGTTTATTGGGGGAGTAAAGAAATACCCTGAAATATGAAATGTTGCTGCAGAAATGATTGAAAACTCATTGGGAAGTCATTAAAGAACTTATCCGATTTTTTTTTGTTAATCTGCAAAGGATGTATAATGTATTCATTCCCCTGGTACGTCTTAAATCAGTTAAAGAATGTACAAAATATCGTCGCATTGGTTTGAAAATGTATATTTTTTTTTTGTACACGAGGTAGGCGAAAAAGGCAATATCGTCTCATTGGTTTCAAAATATAACTGTTTGTACACAGGGTTAGCAAAATGGGTGCATCCGAATGCGTACTGGCGGTTCACGGTCATGTGCGCATCGATTGCTTGCGTCAACGCAGCGGCAACGCAGCGTCACCGTGCGTTAAAAAAAACGCATGTGTGCATTGATTGCTAAAGGCCTCTCCAGACAGAAGAAAATTTCGTGCGAAGCTATGCGTAACTACGTGTCCACAAGGTCAAAATTGCAACAATCGTGTGGTTGGTGTTGCGTTAAGGGCGAATATTGAAGTCTTTTTTACACCATACTGCGCCGGCGTGCAGCCGCGAGCAGCCAGTCTGGTTAGGGCTTAACGCCAACGCAGCGTCAACGCGCGTCAAGAAAACGCACGTGTGCACCGGGCCTAAAACCCTCTCAGACCCGGCGTATAATACAATGCACACCTAAAACACGGGGTAAAAAATTTGACCTAATCGTATAGGCCACGTTAGCACATAATGTTGCCAACGGAACGTTTAATGTTTCTTCTTTCTTTAGATTCAGTGTAGTTCGTACTGGTTGTATTTGTTTTTTTATTATTTGCTTTGTTGAGATCGTTTTATTAGTTTATTTTCTTCAAGAGTCTTCTCAGTGAGGTAGGAATCTCATGCTATAACTATTCTTGGAACGTAGATATTTTAATACTTTTCTGACACACACTTACAAACATGAATACTTACATAGCCACCTTGCTACATACTATTTGACGCTAATTTTAGGTGAAGCAGAATGACGTCACTTTAAGCTGTAACTATTCTTATGTAGAAGGAGTACACTCTACATGTGCCGGTGTTGTAATTTCAACTTAGTCTTGTTCAAAACAGTGCCACCTTGTTTTCGTAGAAAGTCAGTAACTTGATAAGGAAGCAAGGCCGAGAGCTGTTCGTAAACTGTGCTTACTTCGCTAACTCCGTCCTTTAACTCCAACCCTTTTCTTGTTAGCTTTAAGCCAAATATAAAAAAAAAATCGAAAAATCTTAGTACTTTTCTAGCTCTTCTTTTGACGTCATTTCAAGCGTTCCGTTTCCTACTGCGCATGGCTTACGCGTTATTGGTGCCAGTCAGTTTTTTGTATGGAGATTTGTTTTGAATGAATGTTTAAAAGGAAGCAAATATGTTTAAACGCGTATCGGGGTAAAACCAAAACCTAGTGTATTTTAAAGAGTATTGCTTAGTAAATCCTAAAACTAAATCATTAATCCAAACTGTGCTGCAACGCTTAAAAAGTTTTCCGTTCGTAAACAAGCGGTGACGGGTAAGGATGATTTAGGTAGTGGGGGTGGCAAAGAATTTCACGAACGCAAGGAAATTTACACAAAGGATGACTGATACGTGTAGGTAAATGAAGGCACCCAGTGACGTCATGCTTGCTTAACTCGAACTGATACTTAAGTAAACTAAACCGAGTAATGAAATAAGCTTGCTAGTGCAAACATTAGTTTAGAAGATAACGGGCACTGACTATACTTCTCCTTTCGACTTGTCTTACGTCAGTAATGTTACAAGAGTCGCCCGTTAATGTAACGTGGAGTATTTCGAAGTCACTTAAACTCATACCAGTGTTTGCAATAAATAACAAATTTCCGCCACAGCAGCATTTTCTAATTGCAGCATTGCTTCTTGTCAGTGTTTGTTATGCGTGCAAAATTAAGCGAGGGACGTACGGTAAATATTTAGTTTCATTATTCGTGAGGCGTGTAAATAATAATACGAGCGTAAACATTCAGGCAAGTGCTACAGACATTTCCTACAGGGCGAAACTCGAGTGAAGGATGGTGATTGTGGGGTGAAAGGACATTTTCGCTATAGGAAGAATTTACGGGATTCGCTAAGACTTTTTCCGTCAGACTCTTGCATGTTGGTGAAGGGATAATGTTTAGGAAAACGTGTGAAAATGTTTGGTGTCCTATATGATCTGCCTCAGACATTCATGTAACTCTTTTGCGTAGTTCTTAAATTCTAGAGAGAAACTCATTTGAATAATATTTTTGAATGCTTTCGTTTTGGCAAATCAGTAAAAGCAGTACTTACTGCTGTTTCTAAACTAGAAGGATGTCTGAAGGAAGCGAGGAAAACTGTTTCTTAACTCGAGGCGACTGGTCCAAGCTCCTCCCACTTTACGTAGGCGTGACGTCATGGAGCTGAGATGTTGCTGAGGAAAGTGAGGCAAGTTTTTTCTCGCTCACTAACTGATCTAACATGGCTGCCATCACACATTTGTAGCTGAGATGGTCGTGTTTCTAAACTGTAGGAAGTGAGATATGGAAAATGTCTAAATTTAGAAACAAAATCCAATTAAACAGAGATTAATAAGCATTTGTATTATGTTCTTACTAACATTACTCTCGCTGAAAATAGATGTGGCAGTGATTATTGCTAATTTTTCAAATGTTGAAAACGACAAGTGAGGCTTTGTGGTGTTTCTAAACTGATCGGTTTTGGTGACGTTGAGGGGCGTGGCTTAGACGAATGCCCCTTGGAATGCCCCTTGGAAGCACGCCCCTTGGAAAGAGCACAGCTCGTTCAGTTTATTTTTGTCATGAGTTTACATATCTGGAAACATTTTCAACCTAAGAGTACACCAACCCGTTCGAAAACAAAATGACAATCGACAGTTAAGCTGTGAGCCTTTGTGTTTCAGTGGCCTTCTAACATTAATGTGTGACTTTAGGACACCACGACTTTTATTTGTGCATTAATTCGTGATTCATTTCCCTCAGTAATGATTATAAGCCCTGATGTGTTCACTGATGTGCGATTTAAGTTTGATATTTGGACTAAAATCCTCGAACATATTGTTGAAGCATAAAACACTTTACGCATTTAACGTGAATAAAATGGAGTTCGAAACATGTCACAACGCAGGCCTCATATTTCAAAGTGAAAAAAATTCTTACCCCCTCTTATTGTTCCTAATTTATACGTACCCACCTTCTTCCCCTCCCCATCGAACGTTAATAAAACGGTATTCCCATATTCACCAAGTGCACCAAGGTTAGCTTGTCATTGTTCAAAGTAAAAAAAAAATTTCCACCCCTTCTTTAATTATTTATTTTTCCTTGTTTATACTTATCCCCCCCCCCCCAATTCTTTCCGTCCGTGAACTTTCTTCCCTCCCACCCTACCCTCTTTCGACCAAACCATCATTCCTTGCTTCCATTCCTTCAAGATAGCTGCTTAGGCATTTCGGTGTTTGCTATTCGTCAGTTTTTTGTTTTTTGTTTGTTTTTGTTTTTACCTTGAGTCATAAAGCCAACGTTGTGACAAGCTTTGAAGTACAGGTTCCGTTTTCTTCATGTTTAATGGGTAGTGTTGTACACTGTTAAAGATTTGATTTATTTTACAGAGCACCCAATCAGATTTCACTATATCGGACCGTTTTATTTTTACATCCCATTTCTACGTAACCTCAGCTAAGTCCGCCGTAAGAGCAGGATTTAGTAAGACTCGTTTCCTTACAAGGGACTAATTATTTTAAATACGTGGACCGTAATTTTGCGGTGTAAAGAACTGTAGGAAATTACCAGTTCTTTGTGCTGGTAATTTAGGGTATTATTATTATTTTTTCAGTGTATAGTACACTTTTTGACTGAAATCCTTGCGCAATTTTATTGATTATTGAACCTAAATACAAAAATAGGGTAGAGAATACGTATGTAAAATTTGACGAAGCAAGCAGTCTGTATTAAAGACTGCCCTTGTGAGGACACAAGATACAACTAATCTGAAAAAGATAGAAAGTACGACTGGGACTCGAACTGGGATCTCTAACCACTGCGCTACCGGGGCGGATAGTTGCTACAGGCTCCAACCGAGCTAAGTATCTGTTCAGTCTTTCTCAGTGGTAACCTTGAATGTCGCAAGGCCAGTCTTTAATGTAGACCGAAGCAAACAGTGTACCGCATACGTTGTGATTGATTCTTTATTTATGGAAAATTTGAACTGAATCGGCAGTGGATTTGGAAGTTATCTTAGATACAGACAGACAGACAAAACGCCAGATCAGGATGAGTAGAGTTGAGTTGAATGGAGTTGATTTCGGTAAAGTTTACTTACAAGGAAAGCATTGACAAAAGACTAACTTGACGCCACGAAATCAGATGCTCGCGTGTGGGTAAGGGCCGTACAAAACACTCCTCTTCTTAAAAAATAGGAATAGGGACGTTGTTGTCTTGAAAAGAAGATGAAATTGGCACATTGTTGCCTCGAATAACAATTCTCTCTGCGCGATCATCTCAGCGGCAAGTGTTAAATGACGTCACGCACGAAAGAAACTTATTTTTCACGTGGTACAGATCGCTCAAGCCGAAGCGATAAACTGGGAGCGGGGAAGAGGACCTGGACGATAAATGCCCGTATGTGGGGCAGTACGTCTGTTAGACCTGCTCTTTAGAAATAAAAAGAGATTGGGAAGGTGGTGGTGGGGGGAAGGGAGCAATGTATCTGTTAACCATTAAACGACGTCATGCACAGTTATTTTTCACACAGTACGGATGCACAGTGGCGTTGTTTTAAATAGAAACCATACCAATTTTGTTGCGCCACATCTCGCCAACGGGAATACGGAAGGGGAGAGGAAGGAGCAGTATTTAATTCAACTACGTGTAGCAAAGGGGAAGTAGCGAAGTAAATGGACGGGCAGCTGTATAGGAAGGGAACGGAGAAGGGAGGGAGAAGATGGGAGAAAAAAGGCAGGGGAGATGAGAGGGAGCGGATGGAGGAAGGGGAGAGTAATACAGGAAAAAAAACTGCCCATCAGAGCATACGTTTAGGCAACAGTGAGCGAAAACTGGGAAACAACCACGGGCAAAACAAAACCCCGGGCGAAGCCGGGTAGGACTGCTAGTTGTTCATAAAGCGGAAAACAGTGGTCACATTGCTTTTTTCAACATAATCGTTTAGACAATTCGGTTTTGAAGCTTAATAAAAAGATCAATGGTATATTCATGTATTCATGTATGGTATTATCATTATAAAATGGATGAAACAAGACGGCAAGCCAAATGGGCTCGAGAAGGGTTAAATAAATATGGAAGCCAACCTATTTACATTGCCTTTTGGACTTAAACGTCAGACCGCCTGAGCCGGGAATTGAACCCACGACATTTAAAGCCCACTGCGGAAGTCCTTCCACGGAACCATACTGACACGTAAATAGGTTTGCATCCGTATTTTTTTTTAAAGCGCCGTGTCAGTATGCCGAGTTGTATGACCTCGGCATTTGGTTTCAAAGGTCGTTTATCAAGTCCCCGCTCAGGCAGTCTGACATTTAAGTCCAAACGGCGTCGTAAACAGGTTTGCAACCGTATTTCTTTATCGCTAAAAGGGGATGGGAGAATTGGGCAAGAACGAGAATCATAGTATTCAAAGGAAGCCTGGATAATTTGAATTTTTTTTTGTCATTATACTGGTCCACAAAAAACCTGCCGAATCAACATTTTCTAAGTCCAACTTTTCTAGTTGCACCCCTCAGAACCAGGATAGAACAGAAATGGGAGAAAAAAAACACAAACACAATATACCACAAATCAAAAACACTGTTCCTTGAAGGTGACGAAGTTTGTGGAAGTATTTGTAAAATCTGTATTTGCTTCCATAATCAATTTTCTACCAAAACTTCATGGAACAGTGTTTCCGAATTGTGGTATTGTGTTTGTGTTTTTTTTCTTCTGACGTTGTTGTCATTAGTCTTTCCGTGATTAGTTAGCGGTCGGGGGCTCCATGAAACCCTCAACCCATCCAACCATATTCCTACATCGCTGTGCATGAAGAAGAAAGAGTCTTTAAAGTTAGCTTTTATCAAATGCAGACCTTTTTTTTTTTCATGATCGGCGACGCTAAAAACTCCCGACGGTATACTTTGTAATAAATGCACTTCCGCGCATTAATAGTTTTGAACATGCGCCAGGGAACAACCTTTGAGTGCCAGTTTACGCCCTGTGCCAAGACTCGTCAGGAAGGCAAGCTGCAGTTTCTTTGCGGGATTAAATATTTCATCTACGACTTTGGGGGGCTAGGACGCAAGATAATTTATGAGGCTGGGGATCTTCTTTGACGTAAATCCACCATTTATTAAAAAGTCAATTTGCATTTTAGTACCCTTATGTGACGTAATGCAAGCACGTTTCTATCGCCTGAAAGTAACACTCTATACAATCAGCAGTTGCCTGCACAGATCCCTTAGGCGACAGGGGTAACGTTTAGCAAAAAGGCACAGTTCGTTTTAAGGCATATTTTTCCTGGGGACCAGTAGTTTTTTTTTAAATTTATTTGTATTTTGGCTATTTCGTCTTACAGATTTCTGCCCCTTTCTCTTAGCCTTTTTAGGTCTTCTTAGGCACTGTCGGACGAACAAGTGTCGGGAGAAAAGGCCATTTTTTTTTTTAAATAAAAAGGGTAGGGGCAATGCCCCCTCTACCTACCCTCCCCCCCCCCCCTCCTTCCTTCGTGTGCACGTCATTGACAGTCAGAATTCATAACATAAACGGACTATGAAGCTATAGCCAGATGATAGGGTTTGTTTAACTGGAAGACTGGTTTCTTTAACGAGAAGAAGTTTTGTTTCTTTAACCACACAATTAGTTTCGCGTCTTTAACCCAAAGATTATTGCATTTAGCTCGATTTTTGCTGACGTTTTGTTCCTACATAACTGGTTGGGTCCATAAAACAGTGACCTATAAAGCAGTGACACGACGTAGTATTATTGTATATAACTCTATGCTGGAGCCTTAATGGGTTAGCTGCAAGGGGCACTGCAGAGAGAAACAGAAGGGCGTTATACTGAAGCCGATGCTGTGAAGAGTGATTTAATGGACCTAAAACGCGCGGTTTTTGTTGTTGGAGAAAACAACGTTATTTTAAGCCTAAGAAATCCGCTCTTCCGTTGTTATTCCCTCCATTTTTATGTAGTGCACCTTGTAGTTATGCCCTCCAAAACCCATACTGGTGCCAATCTGGTGCCAACATGGCGGCAAATGTCACTGCTCTATTGAAGACTGTGCATTGTATGCAAAGTAAACAAGCATGCAAGTCAGTAATTAAAAATAAAGGCTAAAAGCCTTTGAGGCTTAATGACAGCGACTCGAGTAAAGTGAGCAAAGCCAAAGCTGAGTATGGTTTAGGGCCTTACACTTATTAAGCCATGTTGTGGCCCTGAGGCAGGCCTTTACAGATGGCCGCCTCACCCTGACGTGGGACCCACTCATCCCCTTGCTCCGATATGGAGCCCTCTCACCCCTTACCCTGATATGGGGCCTTCATCCTAATTCGAGGTCCCCTCACACTTTTGTGGAGCCCCTATGCTAATATGGGGCTACCTCACCCTGATGTCTACCTCTTCACCCTAATATGGGACTCCTCAACCTAATATGGCGCCCAGGTAGCAGGGCCATTGGCCCAGGGCAAGTTTCCGTGAATGCGACAAACGAGAAACTATAGATGCAATACGGTGCAGCTTTCTGCGATGCCAGGAGGAACGATAAACTATACCAAGAATTTATCGGGTTGGAGAGGAGAATTTGTGACTGAGACCTATACTGAAACGTCTTGGATACATTCTTATTAGTTCAGTTTTAGTTTATAGAGGGGGCCATGTGTTTTATGTGGGAATTTCTACTCAGTTTTTAGCCTAAAATTAAATTAGACTAAACGAAACAAGCTTGAATTTAATTATTATTTAGCCTAGCTTAGTTGTAATTTAGTTTACTCTAGATTTGGGCTGAAAAATGAGCAAAAATTACCAGATGGAACACGTGGCGCCCTCTGTAAAAACTCATACTGAACTAATAGGGACGAATCTAACGTGTTTCAATGGGAACTTTTTAGAGTTACAAATTCTCCTCCCAAACCCTACAAATTCCTGACTATACTGAGCGTAAAAGAAAAAATAAATTTTGTCATAGTATTAAAATTGCTACAAAGCAACAGTGGAACAGTCGTCAATAGTAAAAGGTATACCAAAAATTATTTTGCCTAATAAGTAGCACTTAATCAGGAGCCCTTTTGGGCCCAGACTTCGGTTGGGCCCTGAGGCAACTGCCTCGTGGGTAATAAGACACTGGCCTTACAGTTCGAACCAAGAGGATACGAGGTGGACTTACCGATTTACGTATAGAGCAGCGTCGTGTGATGTCATTTTGGCTACGAGATACCATTTGGTGGGCATAGCTACAAGGTGCACTAGATTAAAATGTAAGGAAAAAACGGCACTTCAAGTCAAGACAGTGCTTTGAGAGCGGTTTCTTAGGCTTAAAAGAACGTTGTTTTCTCCAACAACAAAAATCATGCGTTATAGGCTTAAAAAATTCAGTCTAATAGCATTGGCTTCAGTAAGACGACCTTCCTTTTTCCCACCAGTGCACCTTGCAGCTAACCCAGTTACTGGCTCCACCATAGAGTTATGCACAATAATACTACGTCGTGTCACTGCCCTATAGTCTGGATGTGAAGTGTTAAGCTGCGGTTGTTATGATCACCAGAACATGTCGTGACCACACCACACCAAACAACAACAAATTGTAACAGAAGAATGTGGCCCACTCGGATTTTCACTTCCTCCGAATGCGAAACAATGTATCGTTCCCGAAAGAGAGGGCACCGGGGAGAAGGGGGGAGGGGGCGTGTTTTTTTTTTATTTTTATTTTTTTTTGTAACGGAGTCAGTACTACATTATTTCCAACAAGTTCACGCAAGAAAATAGCTGGCTAAAAGCTCGTGCGAGCGCCAACCAGAGTTCTAAAAGAAAAGTTTAAGACCCTGTTGAAAACGTGATGTAGCTTCACAGTGACAATCGCTCGCATTGCACGTGTCACTGTCGCAAAATAGGGCCTTTGTTTGCGAAGCCCCCGCCCCCGCCCTCCCATCCGTGTCTCATTTTACAGCGCGTTCGTATTTGGTCTGACTGAGCCGTACAACAGTGATCAGGGCTGTTAGGCTCTACACACGAAAGACGCAGAGAGAAGGGTTTAGGTTCGCCGCCATACGGAAGATTACGTACGCTTACAGCTGAGCTTGACGCGCGTCTTCTTTTATTTTTACGACTTTGAGCGCGTTGGTTGGTTTTGTTTGCTTTTAGTCTTGTGTGTGTGTGTGTGTGCGTTTCGTTTCTTTACGGTTTTTTCCCTCCTCTATTTTTTTCCTCAGTTTCCTTTTTTTTTTAACAGTTGATTCTGCCCCATCTGTCTACGTGAGGAACAGCACGTGCGTGTGACATTAGGATTCTGTTTTCTGTCCGCGCCACCCTTTCCTCCCCCCCCCCCCCCCCCCACCCCGACCTTAAGCTCGTAACAGCTCGTCTTAGCCGTTAACTGCTGCGAATGCCATACCCGCTGTCTTATTTATTTGGGGTGCGCTAGAGACGATGTTGTGTAGCCGTCGTAAATTTTTCAGTAACACAACTGTCCCGCGAACGAATGAAAACCTTCCCGTATTGTTGGAGCTATACTGTAGCTGGCTGGCTTGCAAGCGACAACAAAAATGGCGTGGCGGAGTTAGTGTTTCCGGTACTGACCTGCTGCCTTGCCTTTTTTTAAACCACGTCGCAGTTCTCTCTCATGTTTCTTTTTATTTTCCGCACTTGACTTGTTGCCCTGAGTAATATCAGGCCGTAACGCTTCCTCCAGAAGCATTTTTCCCCCCTTCTCCTTACATCACGTGTATATAGTTCACGAACGTTCCCGTTCCTTTCCTTTTTTTCTGGCCGTAAATTCAAGTCCTTTTTCGGGATATTTGGCTGCAGAAGTCAGCAAGATGGATGGGGTTTGGCGCCTCAAGAGAAAGGTGGAGGTGATGAACGTGGGTGTATATACGCTCTTAAAGGGGGAATGAGGCGGTGGAAGGAAGAGCGGAAGGGTGACACGGCCCTTCTCCTGCGACCTCGACTTCAGCAATAGCCATTGCTCAAATGTCACAATGTCATCAAAAGGTTATTTCCAGCAACCAAGAGCAACAATAAAGATTTGGAAAATGTCATCCAAAATGGCTCTACAAGAATCAAAATGGAACTTTATACAGTTGTATACAGTCCAGTAGATGAAGGGTTATGTTACGTGGAAGCCACACAAAAATGTCAGCAACAGAGACCACTGTATCGGGACATTAATTCGTCGTGAGTTTTATGTTGTAACATTCATTTTGTTAGGAATCGTTGGATGGATATGGCGGGGGAAAGGGTTGGGGGGGGGGGGGGAAGAGGGGGAAGGGGTATCCAAACAAATGGCCCCTGTAGTTATTGTCGTTTCAGGAATGAAAGAATGGCCGAAGGTGTACTTACAACTTTTATGACTTATCAGAACCAACAATAAAGTTGTGAAGTGACACAAAAATGGGGCTCGGAATGGCACGATACGTTTAGGAATTTTCAGAACATTGTAAGGCTGTTTTTGATAGTAATAAAGTCACAAGTAATAAAGTCACAAGTAATCTTCATATTGTAAGGCTGTCGTTGATAGCGTATGTGGACTGATTTTTACGTAAGGTATGAAGGACTTGCTGGCGGTTATCGTACAATTTTACCGCATTTTACCAGCAAAACAACTTTCGGAGTATATTCCAGTAATGCACGTATTTGGTA
Organism: Lithobius niger; assembly: GCA_023313725.1. Taxonomy (NCBI): domain Eukaryota; kingdom Metazoa; phylum Arthropoda; class Chilopoda; order Lithobiomorpha; family Lithobiidae; genus Lithobius; species Lithobius niger. Next base: position 12,345 of record JAHWFP010146090.1, read on the forward strand.
TTACGAATTTTTTCCGCTAGGGGACTGTTATATAATAAGCCAACAACCATAAAATATCATTAACTCTTCTCTACTTTCTGCAGTGCATGGTCAGGTTCCATATCGTCGGCTTTTAACCTGAGGTAGGTCCATTTTACTTTAGTATTTTACGTTATTTAAACCAGGAAACAGACTTTGGGCCTATTGTATGCGGAGCGAACAGATCTTCATTTCAAACTTATATTTAGTTTTTATTTTAATGACGATACCACATTTGTAATGCTCCTTGAAAATCTGGGTGCAATACTTACTGGGCTAAGCTGGCCTCTTTGCCTTTTTCTGCTCTTTGCTGGCCTTTTTCTTATTTTAGCTTTTTTTTTTAAATATATGCCTATGCTACGTGTCAAATTTATGTTAACAAGCTTTTGTTTGCTCCACCATTTACTTTCTGTTTAGCTATTTGTAGCCTCTTTTCACAGCCCACAGTAAAGATGTTGGTCATCGTTGCCGAGTAAAAATAAAACAGCACGTACAGCCACCACTGTTTGATCTGCCTCTGGCGATAATACTCACATTGTTTACTCTGATGTACAAAATGTAGTCCTTATATTAAAATATTAATAATAAGGCGTTTAACTGCAAGCCAAACAATCATCAGCACGATAGTTTTTAACAATAAGCAGAAAATTCAAAACGTTCAGAATACTGCCTCTGGTATAAGACTTGACACCGCCACCAACGAAAATGTTGAGTCACACACCTCTATCACACACTGCTACAGCGATCTCTATTATATAATCTAAAATAAATAACCATTACAATTCTAGATTCAAAATGTGTTAGCTCTTAGGCCTAGTTTTAGGTTTTAGGCTTAATTTTTAGCGTTTAGGCCTAATATTAACCTCCGATCTAATTTCGTAAGTAGCAGCTAACAACACTGGGACGACAGTTATATAGGCATACTCTTCCATGCAACACGGTTTCGGTTTCGAGATTTCACATTACCGTGGCAACGAGGAATCTGTAAACTATGACAGGCAGGCATGTTATTGTTTCGCGCTATGATGTCAATACAATGTCTGCTCTAAACATTCCATTTATATACACCGCTTCTCCGTGATGCGACGATTTCAGGTTTCATATTCGGGATTCTCATCGCTAGTGTAGACGTCACTTTCGTCGTCATGCTGAACTGAGTTTCTCCAAGCATTCTATTTTCAAGTGAAAGTAATATGTGTCGTTAATGGAATCCTTTTGATTTTTTATGGTTGCGTTTTTTCCTATAGTGGTTAAGTGCAACGAACAAATGTTATGATTTCTTTGAATTACGTCGAAATGGGTTATTAGCTAGAAGGAAGCAACCAAAATTTAATTTGCCGTGTTTTTTTATTTTTATTTTACTTTACTACCACCAGCAAGGTGTATGCTTCGTCGGAATTCCCTAACTATTCAGGATTCGAAATGTACAATGGTGAGTGTTAGAAATAAATTCGAAAATACTGTCATTTCTTCCGCAATAATTGTTCGATATTCGGTGAGTTTTGGCTCAGCAATACTGTTGGGGGTATAAAGCGATGTACCAAATTGCATTCCGATCCGACCTTTCGTTTGGGCTCCACCCAGACTAAAAAAGTGCAACCCTGCAACCAACGGTCCAACCAACCCACATTTTGCAATTTCGTGTCCGTTATAGGCTACGCTTCGCTCGCTCGCTCCGCCAATTATTGATCGATACTTGTGGTTGGGTGGGTTACCACTTAAAGGCGGGTTGCCACCAATTTAACATCTGCAGCATCTAGCCCTATTGAGTTCTCTATCGCAGCAAGCAAAGGAATGCACAAAGCAATACCTTTAAACACAACAAACAAGCCACGTACCTCCTTAGTTTTTGAGTAAAATTTGGGGCGTCCTCGAGCATCTGGGAGCAAGCTGTAAAGGTGAACGATATTTCTGTCACTAGATGGCGCCGGGGTCTTTTCTTTATGTTCTACCGTACAGCCATCTAGTGGCATTGATATACAGCTTGCTTCCAGGTGCACGAGGGTCTACCAAATTTTCACTCAGTAATTCAGAAGGCACGTGGCTTATTTGTTGTTGAAAAAAATATTTCTTTGCGCACTCCTTTGCTTTATTGCTGCGAGCAGGCGATAGAGAGAACTAGATAGCGCTCGATTGCGCTAGATGCTCCAAACTTTCGTTTGGTGGCAACCCATCTTTAAAGACGGATGGCCACCAAATGACAAGCTGTAGCATTTGCAGCCATTTGCCGCTATCTTGTTCTGTCTGCCCTTCTGCCCTGGCTTGAATGCTGACTCAATAAACTATTATTCTAATTAAACTTCCAGTTTTAAAAATGAAAGCGATGGAAAAATCGTAGTGGGCTCGTCTTTAATAGGGAGGTGTGCGCCACCACGAAGTGCCACCACAGCTGATCAAAAAACTAGAAAAATCAAGTGGTCAATGGTTTTACGCGTTGCTTACGCGCTTACTGTGGAACCGCGTCCAAGAAATCATTTAATTTTTCAGATTGTATTCCTGAAATTTCACTTTACTTATTAAAATGTGTACACGGATAAAATTGATGATTTTTAATTTAAATACTCAAATCTGCAATTGAGAAAATTGCATCTGTTTAAGTGTTGTGTGAAATAAATACGGATGCAGACGTATTTACGTTGCCGTTTGGACTTATATGTCAGACCGCCTGAGCGGGGAATCGAACCCAGGACCTTTGAAATCATAGGCCGCTCAGGCAGTCTAACATATAAGTCCAAAAAGCAACGTAAATAGGTTTGCATCCGCATGTATTTAACCAATCTCGAGCCCATTGGCTTTCCGTCCTGTTTAAGTGTTGTTGTGATTTACGACCTTTTTTTTTTGGGGGGGGGGGGGGGTTCGTAAAACACAACAGCACTTAAACAGATGCAATTTTCTCAATTGCACATTTGATTATTTATTACATTTTAGTACATTTCAACAAGTAAAGTCAAACTTCAATCATATAACCCTTTTTTTATGGCGGTCTTGACGTTTTTGTTTGTGATATACTATATACATAAGTCTAGACGGCTTCATATCTGGCGTTTCAGTGTTGGAGTTTCAGGTATTTAGTGCGAGTGTCGGTGAAACTCCGATTTGCCAGAATATGACCTTCGGCTGTCTTGGTTACGCACGATTGCTCTACGGCTCTGCCTGTATTTTTGTTTGGTAGAGGAAGGTAATTAAAAATAAAAGTAAAAAAATGGTATTAAAAATAAGTATTGACAGAGTGGTGGATAGTGAGAGTATGTAATGTAGGGGGTATCGACTTCAGAAAACCAAGTGAATGACGGGAGATAATTTTTTTCATCTGTGAAAACTCCTTAATTGGTAAAGAACATTAGCATGACGTAGTCATAAGATAAATGTTGTTACAACTACGGTTTTTTTTGTTCATCCTTATAATTTCTAAGTGTATTTTTCGCTTTTTCAATTCGGGGCGGTGGTCCACCGATTCAGATTGTATTGAGAACAACTTGTTACTCAAGACAACAAATGAACGAAAAATGTTAACGAGGAAAAAAATTAACCGGTCAATGAATCGGGGTTGCGGGCAGTTACTCTCCGGATAGGCATTTGCGGCCCTGGGTGAATGTTTTTGTTCCGCTCTGGGGTGCGCTATTACGATGTCTTAGGGATTCTACGAAATCTACCCTCTGACAGGAAGTCTGGCCAGCGAGTGCTAAAATGGAAGATGCCACCCAATGATCAAAGGAAGATTCTCGGCTAGGTGGTGGTAAACATCAGCACAAGTTAGAAATGGACGCGTGGCAAGCGAGGACTGGTGTTGGTGAAAAACTTTTACGTAATTAAAGAGACACCTTTTCCACGAACTAACCGCTTCCCCCACCCCACCCCTCTCCTTTCCGCTAATGTTTTAAACATGTCTCCTAGAACGCCGTCTTTTCGCTTCGGGCCTGTGTCAACATTCCGACCGCGTCTCGTAATTTGTTCAAACCAAGCTCTTGCCACTTCTTGGGCTGACGCCAAAATCCACAGGCTGACATCATAAACACTTCGATTGACACAAATTATTGCGCATGTCACAACATACCATGGGCTTTTTCTCCTAGTTACCCACTGTCTTTTCAACTTTCAGTGGTAACTCTTGCTTGTTGCTCTAAAGCAGGGTACCAATTTGCGGTATTTATGTTTTTGGGGGCGAACTGTAGGGTCAAGTTGAATCTTTTTTTTTAAGTGTCTTTACGGCTTAATATACCAGAGACTTAAGTCAGTGATGGCGTCGCCAAACAAACTGGATGTTGACGCAAGTCTATCCGCCCCAGCAACAGTGACGGCAAGATTAATGTCCATTTCCAACAGCCAGCTGCCAGATGGTGCCCTATAGTCACCATGCTCCTTCACGTGGCAGTGCATGTAATGCCTAGCTCTGTGTAGTTTCCGTGCCTCTATAACTTCCATACCTCCATAGATTCCGTACCCCTACGGCTTGCATAACTGCCATGGCTCTGCAGACGATGCACCACGTAAATGGTACCGTATTCGATTCACGCCGATTACATTGATTCAGCTTAGCCAAACTCATCTGACAGTTAGATTGCGACCAGTTTATGGAAAACAGCCCCTTTTCTCCCACCAACCATGACGTAAGTGAAAAAAACCAACCCGGCTGCTGTTGGCAACCAAGTTACAGTGCGGATGAGGGTATAAATTAAGTCCAGTAATAAAGTGACACGAAAGATATTATTAGACCTAACTTAGGTAGCCTAACTTAGGTCCGTCCAAAGATGGGTAAATTTATTTTATAATGTCACTAAAATGACGTGGCTCTTCTTTGTTGGTCTTGACTTACTATCGACTCCCACCCACCCCTTCCCCCAGGCCCACTGCACATTCTCTCATTTTTAAAATTACTTGCCACCTGATTTGTTTTCTGGTTTTCACTAGAACTACAATGCAGACCTTTGATGCTTACCCAATTATGTGTTCCTACACCCCCCCCCCAAATCGTTTATGAGAGAGACACCTCAATAACTCCCACCCAACCTTCCATGCCCGCTCATATTTTAAAATCTACGACGTACTTCGCAACCAAACCTACTTTCCTCCCCCCTCCCCCTACCCAACGTGAAACGCGCTCTAGGCGTCACTGTTTCCCAACTTTTCGCATGGCATCTTGGGAGCGTTAGGGGGTGTTTCTAAACTAGAGGGAAGTGAGAAAAACTGTTTTTTAACTCGAGGCGACTGATCTGATCCAAACTCCTCCCACTTTGCGTAAGCGTGACGTCATGGAGCTGAGATGTTGCTGAGCCAAGTGAGGCAGGTTTTTTTTTCTCGTTCACTTCCTGGTCCAACATGGCTGCCAACATCGGGAGTAGATGAAATAGTTGTGTTAGGGAAGTGAAATATTGAAAATGTATGTATTTAGAAGCAAAATCCAATGAAATAGATAGAGATTAATAAGCAGCTGTATGTTGTTGCTAACATTCTCTCGCTGAAAATAGATGTGATAGCGATTATTGCTAATTTTCTACTCTTGAGAACGATACGTGAGACAGCGCTGCTTCTAAACTGATTGCTGAGTGAGACATCGCGATTTCTAAACTGATAGGTTTTGATGACGTTGTGGGGGCGTGGCTTAGAGGAATCCGTCTCACTCTTCCCTCAAGTTTAGAAACACAACCTTAGGCAGACAGTCGCCTGGGTATTCTTTCACCATGATTGTAGGATAATTCATCAGCTAATTCGTCTTTAGCAGTGATGGCGCAGCAAAAGGCAAGCGTATATATAGACAGTATTAAATGTTGAAGATTAACTTGCACTGAGCTTTATAAAGTAACTGCCAACAGTTATTATCATTTCGAAAACAATTACTGAGTGGGATTGGGTGGACTGTTGTCTGCAACAGGTGCCTTAGGCGGTGAAGCCAGTGCCAACTGTTATGAACTACTGTTTATTACATAGACGCTGGTAACGATGAAGCCCACCTTTGCCTTCCAGACATGGCAAAGCAGCATGAATTTCTTATGACGCAGATTAAGAAAAGAAAAATACAACTCGGCGGCTTAGTTTCTCCCGAAGCCTTTTTGCAAACATAACGATGGTGCACGAAAAAGCGAGTCTAGTTTTTTTTTAACCACTCCTGAAGCTCCAATTCACAGATTTAAAGTTGAGTAGATGCTTGATGAAGTTTTAATTTCTTGTTCTTCTGGTTTTTTTTTTTATTCTTTTTTTTTAAGGAGTCTGGAGTTTGTCTTGGCTTGGCTCTTCGCCGACTAGTTTTATGTGCTTTTCTGACGTTAGCGAGAAGAACTATAAAATTAGGAAAGTTTGCCTATAATATAAAGTTTTCGGACAGATCCAAGTTCCATCAGATTAAAAAAAATTTCAATTATTGTACCATTAACGCACAACGCGTCACTCAAATTGGGTAATACCGTAAATCCTCTAGAGGGCTACTGGCTAAAAATCAAGTCATTTTGTCTCGGCTGCAATCAGAGACCGACTAACGGCTGCTACAACATTTAGAAAGGAATTTACGGTATATCAAGTATACATGTAGAACATGTGTCTGACATTAAAAACGGGATCACGAAAATGCCTTTATCATTGCTCTTTAATAAACCAAAAGGGCAGTAACCATTAATAAATAATAATATTTTTCAATATCAAGCCATTTTCACCCGGTTGCAACTATACCCGGCTACGACTAGGTACCGGCTACTATACTAATTTATGATTCGAAAAACACCCGGATGCAATTAAAGACTGGCTACAACTAGAGACCGGTTACTACAACATTTAGAAAGGAAATTTACGGTATCAATATATGTAGAACATGTGTCTGACACTAAAAACGGGATGACGTGAATGCCTTTACCATTACTCTTTTATAAACCTAAACGGGCAGTAACCATTAATAAATAAAAATATTTTTCAAAATCAAGCCATTTTCACCCAGCTGTAACTAGAGACCCGGCTACAACCAGAGACCGGCTACTCCTAATTCACGATTGGGAAAACACCCGGGTACAATTAGAGACCGGCTACAATTGAGGACCCGGCCACAGATGGAGAATTAACGGTAAATTGTAATCATGGTGCATTTTAAATTCCAATCGTTTACAAAAAAATAAGACCATGACATTTTGCTATACATTTGTGATCGTGGAATATATATATATATATATATATATATATGTCCCATATATTGCAACCTTTAACGGAAATGTTTTTTACAGTCGCTGCAAATCACTTTTAAGTATTTGCTTGGAAAATATAGGTAACACTGTCAGGTTTGTCGAGACTCAATTAGTTTGTAGCAACGTTGAAAATAAATTTCTTAGGGAATTACTTATTCACTACCAGTATCGGACACCGCGTGTGTATACCCAATGCTGTAGCGTTGGCCACCATCCGTGAGCGTACATAAAATAAACGGACAGCAAATTACAGTTTTAAAAGACGAGTTCGTTAAAGGGACACCCGGCCTTCCTTATAACATTCCGCCTGCCTTATAACAGTTCGCGCTGGTCGCCTTCCGCGCATATACGAATACCAAGGTCATCTGAGATAGTAGCTGCGTTGCAGAACGTAGCTATACTGTCTCATTTGGCATTGTGCCTAATAGACGAACCAGCATGTACGCATTAATCGTGTCGTCACTAACCGGATTGATTCTCGTATTTTAACATCACAGTTTATAATTTTATAGGCTAGTGTCTTATAATTTTACTTCGGCGATCTATTGGAATAATTAATTTTAATTTTTACGGCATTACGCTTTTAGATTTTTGATGTCACGATAATTATTAGCAAATTAATACAAGCATACACAGAGATGAAACGTCATGGTTATTGTAAGCGCGCAATGCATCATATACTTACGGGTCTTTCGTAAATAAAGTTCCATTGTATTCAACAGAAAATCTCCTAGACGCCACATTAAAAAAAAATGATTTTTAGCTAGGGAAAGACTAACGGTAAGGAAATAGACCTTTGGGGCCGCAGTTGATGTGGAGGATCGAGAAAAATAGCGCTGGGAGGTAAATCCCTTTAAATGAACTTGTTGTACTATACATGTTACTATATTGTAGTGTGTTATGTCTCAAGAAAATATGGCGACTCCGCATGAAGAGACGAAGTTGTTGGTCCCCTGCCATTCCTCCTCCTCGCTCCCCCCCCCCCCCCCCCCTCCCCTGGCCAACACAGCCCCGCTATGCTGTTTTATCTGGAGATATTGGGTTTTATATGTCAAGTAGAACGTATTTAAGACAAAGATTAACACCATTGCGGAACTAACAGACATGATTACAGCAGCCATCGTGAACATCACTGGTGGAATGCCAACACAAACTGTGCTTGAGTCTCATCATAGCAGAGATTTGCTGCACCTTTTGGTAGAGCACTTGGATTGAGGTGTATATACTGTCTGTTTGATATACGACATTGTGCTACAAGGTGTTGAAAATGGGACCGAAATCCTAATGGATTCAAAAAGTGATAAATAAATATACCGATGCAAACCTATTCACGTTACCTTTTGGACCTCAATATCCGACCGCCTGAGCGGGATTGAGCCCACGACCTTTGAGGTCAAAGGCTGGAGTCCTATACCGCTCAACCATGGACTTCAGCGTTTGGTCTCAAAGGTCGTGGGGTTCAGTTCCCGCTCAGGTAGTCCTATACATTTAAGTCCAAAAGGCAACGTGAAAGGTTTGCATCTGTATTTATTTAAAAGGTACTGAAAACATATTCAGCTATTCAGATAATTGTGGAACACTCTGGACGTTCTAAAGTTTAGCATTCATTTTGCTACTCCTTAACCGCTTACGCAGAGTTCATGTTTGTCGTCAGATTCCACCGAACCTGTTTATGCTGACCAAAATTCATTAGGGGTTAAGAGAATTGTGCAATGATCTATCTTTGCGTTCCCGCGGCTTGAATTTAATCGTAATGGCGAAGTTGTTGTTGCCGTGGTAAACAACACAACCATGGATTTCGTTTGGATGAGGGCTTGCAGCCATATAATTCAGAATAATAAGATAGGAATTACTCCTCACTATAAACAAATTTTCCAGTCGCTTCTAAACTCAACATTACTGACCCGTGTTCCTTGCGAGCCAAAACAGGTGCCATGTTGGAATCTTGTATGATTTCTACATTTCTAGCTTCTGGCTGCGAGAATGCAAATCGCGATGGTTATGCAAAAACGCTCTAATATGTTGGCTTATTGTGGAGGTCTACTTACGAAATTAAAATGGCACGTAAAAATTAGGCCTAAAAGCTGAAATTACGCCTAAAATCTAAACCTAGGCCTAACGAGTTTTTAGCCGGCAGTTGTGATGGTTGCTGCTTTTATATTGTACTAGAGGAAGCCCACGCTATGCACGGGGCCGGTCATGAATTAAGTTTACGGACACATTTCCCGGGACATTTTTCGGCACACTTCCCGACGACTTGTCAGATTGATCGACCACTCATGCCTGCCTCCCGTTTCCATGCAGGTAGAGTGGGAGAGTGCATTTTCAATGCGGGCGCGAGGAGGGGAGAAGTGGTTTTTGTTTTAGCCTTACCTTTTCCCTTTAGCCTTCCTTTTAGCCGGCCTCCAAGATTATTATAAAGATAATAGAGATAGCTGGTGCAGTGCGTGGTAGAGGTGCGCGCCTCAACACTTTCGAAAGTAGCGAAAATGGTGGAAGTGTACAGAAGACCTGTTGTGACTCGGTAATTGCTGCAACAGCTTGTTGAAAAACTTCCATTAATTCTAAATGCCGTTATTACTGAAATCTGCTGTATAATTCCTCTCATTTCTGAAATATGGGCTACATTTTTTTTAAATTATTGTTCTCAATTCTTCCTGTATGAAAAACTTCCTATGGGTATACTTCTCACTTTAAGTGACGTGGGCCAACCGCAATAAAGAATAGGAACCATGACGTCAATTACCGTCCGCCATTTTTGGTAGGTTCGTTTTGATTAACGTAGCAAGAGGACCTATCCTTCTGCTGCAGGGCGTAAGCTTGTTCGTTGAGCATGTCAACCTAAAAAAAAAAGGAGGGTGGGGGAGGGTGGGGGGAATGGGAGACATATTAGCCTGAAAAAAAATAGGCATCAGAGAACGACGAGAACTAAAAACTATTTCTCTGAAAGCGCCACAATTTTTTTCTAGGGAGAATTTGCGAAAACTTTTGTTGCTTTTAGCATCCTTACGATTTATTATGCCTTGCTAATGGATTTAAAAAGAGGGGTGCGTCTTTTTTCTTGTCGTTTTAAACATGCATATTTCTAACCTCATTGTCCTTCTTCATGTACAGGCCTCCTGTGCTTGTGATGCGCATTTCAAAAGTCGGACGTTGTTGCTGTACGACATTAATTTCCAGGCTGCATAAAAGCCATGGATGTTCTCGGGAAAGCGAGCAAAACAAATTCCTTAGCATCCGTTGCTACTTCATTTAAGATTCCAAGTTTTATTCAAGCTTGATGAGATCCGTACCGTCCATTCCCCTACGGTACTCGGTTTGCGCGTCATCTAAAATTGCATTCAGCATGCAATTAAGTATACTGTAAGAAAAAAAACAGACGCTTTCAGGAGAATTGTTTAAGGTTTCTGTAGTTATTTTCTATACGAATTTCAATTAATGGTGTAATTACCGTGAAGATTTTTTTGTCTGTTTGTGAGGTTGAGTGCAGCCAGAATTATATTTTTAGAAGTACGGTGCAACGACAAACTAACGTGAACGAGGCCTTATTTCACTGAATTATACGTTGATAAATAGTGCGTGAATCCAATGACACAAATCCAATCCACAAAAAATTAGATGGGTGCACTTACATTAAAAAAAAATACTCCGCTTGTATTTCTACGTAGAACGGTGTGACAAGAGCGGCAGCTTCGTCAAGAGTTAAAAATAGGTGTAAAAATCCTAAATTTTATCTTAAACTTTAGGCATTGATAAGGAAAGAATTTTGTTTAAGTGACTACTTGAGCCACACCCAAATTAATTAGAAAATATGTTCAATATTATGAGTCAACTTTTTCGAAATTAAGTCTTTTCGTATCATTTCTAAAAAAAACTGTTGCTTTCCCCGTTTCTTTCGGGGAAAAATGATTGAGCTATTCTTGTTTTCTTGCGATTGTTCATGTTTTTTTTTTACCTCTTACCTATACGTAATTTTTTCTTAGTAATGTTTTTTTATAGTTATATGCTTATAGTTTATAGTTATAAACTTTGTAAAACGTTTTTGTAAAACTTTGTATTTTAGTGTGGCTCTGAGGCACACGCAGTCATCTGCTACTGTCTTGTCACTTTCATGACTATCTTTGTATGTTGCAGTGACATAAACTCAACTCACCTAAAACAAATTGTTTGTGGTGAAACTTATGGGTAAGTTTGTTGGGATGTTTTAATCCTAGATTGTAATTATTGGTTGCAAGTCAACTACACAAAAATGATTGCGTTGCAGTTACAACGCCTACGCAATCTTAGAACCCGTTATAAAGACGCTCTGGGTTTTATAATGGGATTTAATGCGATGTAAACGCAACAAACGCAACGTCCATGATCAGTCTTCCAGCTGCGTACATAACGATGAGAAATTTTCGGATTTTCGTGTTTAAACGTCTACGGAATATTGTTGTAAACCAAAACCTTTATAGGTGTTGCAAGCCAAAAGGTCTATAAGTGGTGTAAACCAAAACCTCTTTAGATGTTGTAAATCAGAACGTCTGTTGTAGGTGCTGTAAACCAAAACGTCTATTGGTGTTGTATGCCAGAATGTCTGTGGGAGTTGTAAACCAAAACGCCTAAGACGTTGCGAACCAAAACGTCTACTGATGTCATAAACCAACACGTCTATTAAGATGTTGTAAGTTCGAACGTCTATAGGTGTTGTAAACCAAAACCTCTTGTGGTATTGTAAAACAAGGCGTCTGAATGTGTTATAAACCGAAACATCTGCAAACAACGTGCAAAACACATGGCATTGAAGGACGTTACAAATATATTGAAGGGTCAACGTTTTGCTGAGCAAACTACGTTAAAGATAACATGCAGGTGTAAAACCTTTTTAGTTTTAGTTCATCTGTGACAGGATTTTCAATCTTTGAATAAAAATTGGTTTTCAATCTTTGAATAAAAATAGATTTTCAATCTTTGAATAAAAATAGATTTTCAATCTTTGAATGAAAATGCTGTCGATTAAACTGTGGTCCTATCTCCAATTTTCTGAACAACAAATGTCCCTCGAGTTCATTTTTCAATAGATTATTGTTAATAATTCTAACCTACCAAAGAAAAATTGCAGCTAGGCAGTTCTACAGCCAAAATTCCAACCAAGCTGCAGCATTTAATTTTTTTTTCTCTAAGAACTGTTGATGAGCAGTCTGTGTGATATCGGATGTTCAGTGTGGCAGCCATGTTGATGAGCTGAAACCTTTACAGAAACCCACCAGTGCGGCTATTAGATTAAAGCCCAGGAACTCTTTTTCCAAGTTTGTTACTGACGTGTAGTTAAACCATCAGTACCAGCAAATGTTTGCCTGGCCCTTAGTTCATTTAAAATTGTTCTGACTGTTGGGAGGAATTAATGAAAAGCTCTCAAACAAGCCGAATAACGCAACAAATAGACAGGTGCGGTAGTTGAACCATGATTCTCTATTGCCCTGTAGGCTTGTTGGGTGATCGGTCGGCGTCTCTATAACCATTCCCAGCGACTTGGCAAAATTACAAAGCAAAGTTAGATGTTTTAATTCAGAGCACCTGTTTGGTAGATGCAAAATGCCACGCAACGTCTATTACAGGTGTTGTAAACTTAACATGTTGTCAGTACCACGTGTTGCTAAAAAAGAGACAAATACAGGCATTATGGTATAAGACGCTGTGAATTGCGATATCTGTGCTTGCAGTGTTGTGATGTGAAAAACTAAGAGTTTTTCGGTATTTATTTAAATTGCACTTTACACAGTGCATTGTAATTGTCTCATAATTTCAAGCCATCGGGATTATTTCCACTTACGAATAAAATTGCCGCACATCGCTTATTAAGTGTCCATCGAATTGTCGGCATTTTTTTTTAAGTGTGCAGGTTACCTAGTATGTTGCAATTTTTTCATAATTCAAGCCAAGTTCCTCAGGTTTATTTGCACATATGAACAAAATTCTAAAGTTACTAAAGTCTGCATTTACATGATGTTAAAACCAAAGAGTCATGTCGGCGCTTTTTAAAAGTCTGCACTCTGAATAACATATTGCAATTTTCTCATAATTTCAAATTTATTTGGTCATATGAATTAACAACTTGCTGAAGTTTGCGTCTACATGATATGGAATATTCAGCCTTGTCGGTTTTTTTAAGAAAAAAAAAACTAGTATTATACAGTAATTGTTTTCATAATTTCACCCCAAGATCTTCAGGTTTATTTTCACGTATGAATAAAATTCTTGGCACATCGCTAAAGTCTGCATCTGCATTATGTGAAACTTATTCACTTCTAAGCAACTTGTCGGGGTTTTTAAAAGTGTGCACTTTACTTGTATTTCAGTTTTCTCATAATTTCAAGCCATGCAGCTGCCTCAGGTTTATTTGCACATAAGAATAATTTCGTTCGGTAGTACCAAACATTTCCAATTTGTGACGGTGGTACTACCACAATAGTATCACCGAAATTGCTATGATGGTGTATGGGCAACACCATCTTACAGCGAACACTAGGTTTGGCGAATATCTTACTTATGGTGATCTTCGTTTCATTGTTTCCTGTTGGATTTAAAATTTTACTCCGAGAACTTCGAGAAATAGTTCTCATACCATCGCACCATATGTGCAAATAAACATTTTCTCCCATTCCCCGGATATTCCTGGCGATGCCAATGAGACTATAATAGGCCTAAAACTTACGGCGGACAGTAAAGAAAGAATGTTATTACCGCCAAAGCCATTGTAATACTGGGGTCTTTCTTTCTTCGCTCCAAAGCTATTTGGCGTTGCATCCAACCGTCTTTACGTTCCTACGCTTTCGGTTTGCTTCTGGGATTCTCCTTTGGCAACTTTTATTCGAAATTTCCTCATCTTTTTACTTCCGAATGGTTTTCGTTCAGCGTTTGAATCGTAAAAAGGGAAGCTTGGTCTTGAAGAAAATTCTGGAGGTTTGATGGGAAAGCAACCAATTCCGCAAGAGGAACTAGTTCGATGATTACACACAAAATCGCATTGTTCCCGACAGAGTGGCGCCACCAGCTTGTACGAAGGGACACAAAATAGGCTAAATGTAGCCAGCCAGACAGGAAGGGAAAACGACTGATGTTCTAGTTACAGCGTCGGAGAACCAGACTCCGAGATCAGGTCTATATATTTGTTCTATCCCGTAATGTAATCGTGTTGGATTTTTGAATGTCGGCGAAATTGGTTAAATTTTTGCTGCAAACACGTGGGTGCATGGTTCAACGTCCAACAGGAAGAAGTGAATAAGTTTTTACGAAGTTATGAAAGCACAGTTACGTTGATCGTAAAAAAGGAGTTTAACTGTTGAATCGTCAGCTTCGATGTATTCGTTATACAGCTTACGGACATAAAACGTAGCAGAACACGCCCTCACAATCAGTCCAAACAAAGAATTACCATACGCGCTGAATTGTCTGATCTTCGGCAGTGAACGTGTCACCAAACATGCAGAAGACATGGGCTACTGATTACTGATGGATAAATACCACTGTTATCTACAGAAAAACCATTGAAAACATAAGGCTCCTGCTTGAAGCCTACGCAATTTCAGTAAACAGGAAAAGAGTAATGAACGTCATCAAAAATTTCCCAACATGAAAGGTTAGAAAGAAGTCTGTAAGTCATTGCCTGTGAACGTACTGTAGAGATCAGTGATCTGTTTGGACTAACCCAATATGACGGATTTGTATAGTCCCACCTTATCACGTGTTTTTAAATTGTGTATCTCCCTTTAAGTATTGACTGGGGAAAGGGGGAAAAACAGTTTGTAAGGTCTCATTGTTTATCACTGTGTTGTTTGCTTAATATTGGTGACCAATGAAAGATTGTGGTGTCTATAATAATACTAATAACAAATAAATAATTTACCACTGTTAGTGGAAGGTACCGGAAAGGCATTCCAAACCGGGACAACCCGCCCCAGATTTTTCTTTTCTGCAGTCAAGCCGAGACCCCTGGATCGCAAGCTTCCAGGGATGAACCCGGGTATTATGAAGACAAGGGGCGGGCATGGCCGAAGAGGGGTAAAATACCCACTTCTAAAATCGATGTACAAGATAACAAGCGCCAATCCAAATTCCTCACTAAAATGAAACGCCATAAACTTAAACAGTGGAAGAGCCTAACCGCGGTGAATTAACACTATTTCTGATCTACTACAATATAGCTGTAATTGTATAGTGTTATTAATAGCGTGGTCGATGGATTCATTGTGTATTGCTGCCTTTAGAACAGGGTTTATGAATGCATCACCTGGTAAGTATATGATGATCGTCCTCAGGGTCACATCTCTTAGCGTACTGTATATACTGCATTGGTGTGTGATCGAAAAAACAATGACAACAGGGGAAGGTTGCTTAGACACATCGTCCAGATATAGCATCGCGCTGTACACATTTTAAATAATTGTCGGGCTTTTTTTTAACAATCTTATCTCAACCTAAGAGTGACCCACAGAAGGGGAAATGTTGGAAGCAGGTTTTTCCACATACTGGCTTGAAGTCCTAATAGAAAGTAGACGTCTCAGCGCCCCCCAAACTTAATCCGATTAGAAAACAAAAACGAACTCTTTTTTTATGTTTAAGGTAAAGGTTTAACTGAACCGAAGTCAAAACAGGAAAGAAATACGAATAAACGTTCCTGTGCGGTTTCAGATACCGCAATGTTGCTGTACGGTTTAGTCCACGTGAAACCTTACTGCGGCATTCAATATTCTCGTCATTTTTACTTTAGTACACGATAGGTAAGTTGATGATTGGCCTTTTTTTTCTTTACTTTAATAACATCGCTGAAAAATCGTAAGAACTAATCGTTATGTATCATCAATGGGGTCATGAACGGAAAGGACAATTTGACTGAAGAATACTGAAACTGAAGGAAATTGTAAATTGAGGCCGAAAAGTAGGCGAGTGTGTGTAAGGTGTGTGTAACAAAAGCCATATATATTGTGTGGTAGGCGTCCGTATTTTGAAAATTGGTGTCTGATTCACACTGTACTGAAAACTGGCGGAATGAAGCATTAAATAAGCGTTTCTTTCTCTTTTTAATATACAGTCTCCTTCTTTTTTTGGGGGGGGGAGGGGTGATTGCAATGAATTTTAATTTAATGCAGCAGTAAGGTTTCACGTGGACTAAACAGTACAGCATTGTGGTGTCTGAAACCTAACATTAAAGTTCATTAAATACAGATGCAAACGTATTTACGTTGCCTTTTGGACTTATATGTCACACTGCCTGACCGGGCCGTGTCAGTCTGGCTCAGCGGTAGGACCTTAGCATTTGGTTCCAAAGGTCCTGGGTTCGATTCCCCGCTCAAGCAGTCTGGCATATAAGTCCAAAAGGCAACGTAAATAGGTTTGCATCTGTATTTAGTTATTTATTGTGAGCCTTTGGTTTTCCCGCTTTAATTAAAGTTCATTCGTGTTTCTTGTTTTGTCTTCGGATCTGTTAAACCTAACCTTAAACATCAACGAAGTTCGTTTTTGTTTTCTAATTCGGGATACTTCATGGCATGCCGTTTTTTGTTTATCTGTACTCCTTGTTGACAATGTAAACCAGCAGAGGAGCGAAATCGGGTGAAAACTCTAGACCCACAAAGCGAATGAATAAGAGTCATTAGCCTATGCAAGCAATGTCTGTCACCCTCATCTCAAGTTCACAGGGAGTTGGTGCAGTTACTGTGACTGTCGGGATGGTCCTCGGGACCTCGTTATTAGATAGCGAAATGAAATCTATATTTAGCACAAGCTTCGTTATGAACAGATGTTAAATGTTTCTAAGATGTCTTTACGATGCAGTGGAGTGCTCTTTTATTTTTCTTGTATTTCAAAATACATAAACGTGAAATGACTTCCATGTGTCTGAGGACCGTATACAAACAGCTATAATTTTTTTTTAATCTTTATAACAACAATAAAACTCGTCGTAATTTTCAGACACTGGTGACTTCTTGTCATTTTGTAGACTTCAGTACACTCCGGAATCTCGTAACTGTAAATCCGAAAGGCATTTTCAAAGCAATTTTTTTAATGGTGTGGTTATCCATAAAACAGACACAGAGACGGTTAAAAATGGTGGCAAGCTGTATTTCTGGCACAACTTTCACACTGGGGTTGGTTTTCAACAGTCGATTATTTACTTTAAAGGAGATCGTAAAAAAAAAAATAGGAAAGAAAAAACAAAATGAAAATAAAACTGTCGCTTTCTTGTTTTATCAGAGAGAAAGGCTGAAACAGCTGTTTTCTCAGACTGTGTCTTGTGTGATCCTTTGTAAAATGTGCAAGAAAAGCCACATTATCCAAACTTCGTCAAATTTTCGTGAGTGTGAACTTCTTTATTTCGCGCTTCTCTTTTATTTATAATAATATTATTGTGAGTTATTATTATTATTTTTTTACGTGTGGAGCACGATGGAAAGTTGCATACATAAGTTATGTATGGTATATACGTGTCAAACTGTTTCATGCATCTGCTCGTCTTCGTCACTTTAACTACTGATGGTTTTTGTTGAACTCCGTAAAAGGTGTGTTAGAAGTAATAAGTTAAAGCTGAAATTGCATTAGCTGAGAGAGTGCTGATCAGAATGCTAATCTGCTTAATTTTAAGGAAAATTGGAAATTAGCCAACAGCGAAAATCATACACTAGAAATAACGTAGTTCAGTAAGCCACCTTTATGCACTTACGTTTCGTCGGAGTGGCATGACCCGGATTCGAACCAGCTACCCTGCAGTTCGCCCCCAGATCACTTGCATAGCGCCTTAATCGCTATAGCCACATCCTCTACGTAATTGCATAAAAGTTGGTATAAAGTTGGGAAAGGTTGCTATCTACAATCTGGCCAAGTTTGGTCAAAATATAGTGAATAGAAACGGAGAAATTAATAGTTTTAGTTTTGCTGGAAAGAGGACTTCAATCATATATATACACGGCTGCCAGACACTGACACACAACAACGCGGCTTTCGTTCGAAAAATTCTGGGAGGGAGATCTGCTGAAGCTTTGATATGTTCGGATATTTTTTAGCTTCTAATTTCAGTGTGTGGCAAATTCTTTGTGTGGGGGTAGTTTGTATCCTAAGAAACCCACCCAGTGTATGAAAAACATGAAAACTGACAACTGACACACTCTAAAAATATCGAGTGAGTTTAGCTTAGTGGAAGAGAAATTGTCGGTATTGTGCGAAGTTTGACGAGTGCATACAAATTCTGAAGCAGTTTTGATAACACCTTTAATTTAATTTTCAGAAAAAAACTTTATCCAAAATTTTTCGATAATTAGTTTTGCTGGAAACTAAGAGGCTTTTTCTTCAAATCTCATAAATGCAAAATTCGATGCGTGCAGGATTTTATGCAAAGCAAAAAGAAAGAATTTGACATCCACCCGGATTTTAGTGCCGTTACCCGCCATTCGACGCCGCTATTATCAAAGTGCGTTAACTGTCTTAAGTTGTGTGCGTTTATATTTTTATTTTTTGTTGATCAAAAAAGGGCAGAAATATAATATCTGAAAATGGAAGTTGTTTAACCTGCAGTTCAGTTATCACACAGTGGCATCTATAGTGGCTAAAAATGGTACTTAAATTGGTGAAGTCGCAGATTCTTTTGCTGAAAATCGTTGTTTTGTGGGTGATGTACGAAGTAAAAGAAATACCACCTGGCTGGCAAAGCCCCACAAAAAAACATAAAAGCACACATAGAGAACATGCTGACAAAATGTATATAGAACGTACGAGGAGCTGCTGTCATGCAAATCCAGCCAAGTCCACTTAATTCTTTCATGCCTGATTTTTTTTCTACATCTCATAATTAGGTTGGTGGTGGAATTCGTACTGGCATTTACCTGGTTTGGAGAAAGGGTTGCTGGCCACTGGGAAAAAAAAAGGGAAATTAAAGAATTGACGTCCTTTTTCAACTGCTAAGGTTGTCTCAGGATTGAGAGGAACAATTTTGCTAGGAAATATCTTAAGAGACCTTTTACATGCTGTGATCGGCATGGGCATGAGTGCTCTTCCCGAATGCACAAGAGTGAGCCGAGGCCAGATTACAGATGTTTGGCTTATCAGATAGCAGCGCGCTAACCCTTGAGCTACCCTGGCCACTGGGCTGCAGTTGTACACTTTGGTCGGAGTCCGCTTCAGAAAGCTCTCGACAGGCATTGGAACTTAATTATGTTTTGTGAGGTGCCGTAGCCATACGTCTACCTTGGGTATGAAAGGGTTAATGTTATTTTGAAATAAAGGCAAAAAAAAAAAAAACGTCTGGGACTAACAAGATCAACCAACCATCAACAAAGTTGCTTGTGACACATTATTGCAAGGTATAGTAGATGGTTTAGCAGTGGTTCAGTAGTGATCGGGGAAGGGGTCTCTTTGCCATCCACCCCTCCATTACCCGCCCAAGAGAGTTGGACGATATTCCATGGCGTGCGTCAGTGTTGCTATCAAGTCTACGATTTGACCATTCGCCATTTTGTGAGGCGACGGGGCGTTTTCGCGTTGGGCAGTTGTGTTAGTATCGCTGTTACACAGTAGACTACCAGTTATAAATTTTGGTGTTGTTGTCGTCTGTATAGGATAGAATAATGGCCTGCAAAAGGCTACCATCCTTGAATAAACCTAACCTAACCATGTGGGTTATAATTTTAAAATATTTGGTCGCAAATCGCAAATTAAGGTTCAGCACGCAAGTGAGTTTGGGACTTGGCTGGTTGTGCTCAAAAATAGATGGATTTCGCTGGTTTTGTTGAATAATTCACAATATAGCTGGTTTTGCTTGCAAAAATCACAATATGGCTATGACTGTAAACGGCTGGTCTTGCTTGAAAAGACGCGGTGGACTTGGCAGGTTTTGCACGAAACGCAGCATTTCCCGCGCATTTCAGAGGTGAATATGGATGGTTTTGAAAAAAAAATCTTTTTGGGGAATGGAAGCCAATGTAAAGCTCTGTCACAAGACGGCGCCACTTTAGAAAGGATTAAAAGTGGACTTCGCTGGTTTTGCTTGACAAAATCATATTGACAAAATCAGACTAAAATTAGAAGAGTATGTACAATTGCAGCAAATAAGCCACGAATTATGAACACCGTGAAGAATTTCAACGAAATGGAAAGATGGAGAAGCTGGTTTAATAATTTACCGGTTAATCATATTCGAAAGTGGTGGTTCTGGCATCACTTCACAAAATGGTGGTTGTTGTTGTCTGTGTTTGAACTTAAGCTCGTTTTATTTGTTGTTTTCATCTATATTTTTTGTAAGTATTCGCCGGTCTCGTGGCCTGTAGGTATGTATCATAACGTTTATTGTTTCATTTGGTGTATCATTTGTTTTAGGTAAACAAGGCCAAGATTTTGGCTGGATTTTTTTGTTTTTTTGTTGTTTTCTAATAAAAGAAAAACCAAGCACGCACAAAATTCGTGTATTTGTGTCATCGTGGCGCTTTGCCAGTTAGGTGGCACTTTTATTTTACTCAGATTCTTTCTTTTATGACAGACAAAAATGTGCGCAACATATTTTAATTGTTCTTTTTTTTTTATTCAAGAAAGTTACAAAACAAAAACTTACAGGGCAGTGACACAATGTAGTATTATTGTATATAACTATATGCTGGAGCCAGTAACAGGGTTAGTGCAAGGGTCACTGGAGGGGGAAAAGAAGGGCCGTCTTACTGAAACCAATGATGTTAGAGCGGATTTCTTAGGTCTACAACGCGCGATTTTTGTCGATTTGTTGGCGGTTTCTGACATTTTTAAGCAAGTGGTATCTTTTCTTTTCCGATTACAACCTAGCAGCATAAGGGATTGGAGAAAACAACGGTTTTTTAAGCCTATGAAATCCGCTCTCAAAGCACTACCTTGACTAGAAGTGCCGTTGTTTAACCCTCTATTTTAATCTAGTGCCCCTTGCAGCTACCTCTTGTAGCCAATATGACGTCACATGACACTGCTCTATTGGCTCACGACTAGCACTGTTTTGGCGAAGTAAACCTGTAGCTCTGTTGGAAATGAACTGGCCTTGAGCTGGGAAATGATACCCAGTTTCTCCACCACTGTACCTTGTGACAAGCAGTGAATTAGGAAGGAAGAATTACAGCATGGTTGTTTACTCCTATGTTATATGGACGGGTGTATAAGCATTTATGACCACTTGGTTTTACTATACATAGTAGCTGTTTTTTTTTTTTTTTTTAAAGTGGCCCAAGGACGGCATCCTATATGTTTTCACTCCTTCGTCTCAAAGGAATTGTCTCGGAATCAATAGTCGGCAAACAAGATTACGATTCTGGACATCGGAAACTGTCGGTCCTTCCTATTTGTTCAGTTGTTTGATTAAATAGCTGTTCCCACAACCAGGTTAGGTGATTATCACCCTTCACTTGTTTTTGCTGCTTTAAACCAGAACGATAACGAAAAGTACTGTCGACGTCTTGTAAACTGCATGACCACCTGAACGTATAATTTGAAATGTGCCACTGATAATCAGCATGATAGTCAGCTTTGCAATGGAAATCATAAAGATGTATAAATAAAAACTTTTTGGGTGAAATTCGTACGTACTGAAAATAAACTAGAACTGAAACCACCAAAGATGTCAATAATACAACGAAAACGTAAATAAACACACGTTCACACACACTGCTTTACATTCGATCGTCTTTTACCCCCCCCCCCCCCCCACCACCAATCCTAAACAACGTTGCCAAAGAAATTGTGTCTACGTCCAATTCACGAAAAACCAACAAATTGTCAAAATAAAGCCAAAACTAGTAAAGAGGCCACCACGTTGAGAATGGTTCGGCCTCACAAAGGAGTGATACGAACTAAATTTAAAAAAAATTAAAACAAATTAAAACAAAACCAAAAACTGATAACGAGGTGACTAAGTTGAGAATCGTTAGACCTCTCACAGGAGTGATGTGAAATTAAAACTGTGGAAAAATTACCATTCAAGCTTTTGTTGACGTGCAGGCTAGTTGAGTTGAGTCTAATACACAATTTTAAAAAAATGATATCATATCAAAAGCCAAATATGGTAAAGGACTGCCAAGTTCCGAATGGTTCGGCTCTTCAAAGGAGTGATATCAACACACCAAAACATTCGCCAAGTTAATCGCATTGGATAATACTTTGGACGTTAAATGAAAACTTGAACATTGCTACCGAAAGTAGCAATTTTCTTGTTTTCATTTAAACTTCGAACTATTAGTCGGTGCCATTAACTTGACGAATGTTTTGGTGTGTTGATATCACTCCTTTGAAGGGTCGAACCATTCGGAACTTGGCGGTCCCTTTTACCAGTTTTGGTTTTTGTTATTAAAATATACTTGACACTAATGCAGAAGGACGAAACGTTACTGCCGTGGGTATATTTCATGTTGACAATTTGTGCTACAAACGCTAGTAAATGTTTTTTTTTTTTTTTTTACATGATTGTGACAAACGCAAAATTCTTTTACAACTGAACTCTACTGACCTCACATGTCCTTAATGGCATTTTCTTACCGAATAAAAAACAGAAAAGTTCACACGTGTTGGGGAGGGCCTTTACGGTCGGTGTTGTTTAAAATTTCCAACATCCACAGGGCTGGCGTCGGGGCGAAGGAAACCAATTATTTTTTTGTTTACAGATTAATTTTTCCAAATTAATTTTTATCCTAAAACTCCTTTTAACATATGTGAACGGTCTGATTTATTGTCTTTTTATTTACGTTTGTTCCGTGTCATGAAAGGTTTAACCCTAACATGTGTGATTTCATAGTGGTGAATTGACTGGGCGTTTGTACGTCAAGGTTTGTACGAATTTACAGGTATAAGCCAGCTAGTACTAACCATTAAATGTGAGGTAGTTAGGAAACGTTCGGTGGAAGTGCATGCTGAATAAGGTTACCCACGGCCAGAGAAGAAAATCCGAGCCGGATAGACAGGGACTAAAATTTTACCGCCTAAGCATCTAGTTTTTAAGTCGTTTCCCTCCTTCTATATCATGTGCCATGGCTGTTTGCTGTGACGTGCATATCACGTGACTGGGCTAGTCCAATCACACGGCCAAACAGCCGTTGTTCTCGTTCGTCATTGGCTAACTCATGGTGACGTCACGGCAAACAGCCAGTGCGCATGGTTTAGTTTCTTAACTTTCCACTTGCATAGGTTTCAGTTCCCTGGTTTGAAAAATTATGCTTCTCCCTCTTTGCTATTTCGACACACCTTCCGTACCATGACTCACTCTACCAGAATAGCGCAGAAATACAAAATCAAGCGACGAAACGCTATCGTCGTGACAGTTCCTGTGATCCCAAGGTAGCAAGCAAACCACAGCAAGTTGTTACAGGCTTGGTCTTGCAAAATGGGTGACGCGGTATCAAATCGTATCACTCAATAATACTAGGACCGTCATCAGTTCTACTGTCGACATAACTGTGGAGCGGGCTCCGCTTTCTTTGCTGTTTGGCTGTCAATCGGATCGGATCGGATTTGCCTCGTAATTTCTAAACAATAAGAGACAGCTGCTTGGGGTTTGGGCCATTGGAAAGGTGGTGAAAAAAACGCCGTGAAAATAGTGTATTCAAGCGTCCAAATCGGTCGACGAAAAGTGAAAATATCTTGAATTTGGTTTATTACCGCCTAACGTCGCCTGTTTATCATCAACAATCAATATTCTAACAATCGGATGCCTTGAACAATTAGAAACGGCTTCGCGTCTTGTTGTTTTGATTTTGGCTCTTGCTATCGGTCCATTTTGCCACCCTGATGGTTCCTCAACCCTGACAAAATATCCGATTCCGGATTTTTCTTTTGATAAACCTTGTCCGGACTCAATATGCTCGTGATAATGCTCGTAATACTGCATGCAAAGTTTGGTTTGGATAGTCCTTGTGGTTTTTGCGTGATGCGAGGTCTAAGATTACATTGGAGTGTCTTCATAGCAGAGCTAAGCTCCAATTAAGCCCCCGTATATCGTAAGTAGAAAGCAGTAAGCACGTCAGATCCGAAAAACGTAAAACGAGTTGTATCACCTTGTATATGCGGCTAAAATTGCTCAGCTCGGGCACAGATTCATTCAAGCTCAAAGTATAGAGCAGCGTCATGTGACGTCATATTGGCTATACAACAGATATAGCTGCAAGGGGCACTAGATTAAAATGGAGAGAAAAACAACGGCACTTCTAGTCAAGGAAATGCTTTGAGAGCGGGATTTCATAGGCTTAAAAAAACGTTGTTTTCTCCAATCCCTTATGCTGCTAGGTTGTAATTGGAAAATAAAGATTCCACTTGCTTAAAAATGTCAGCAACTGCCAACAAATCGACAAAAATCGCGCATTGCAGGTCTAAGAAATCCACATTTAACAGCATTGTCTTCAGTAAGACGCCCTTCTTTTCGCCCTCCAGTGCGTTTGCAGCTATCCCAGTTACTGGCTCCACCATAGAGTTAAATACAATAACACTACGTTGTGTCACTGCCCTATAGAGCAGTGACACGACGTAGTATTATTGTGTATAACTCTATGGTGGAACCTTAATGGGTTTTGCTGCAAGGGGCACTGCAGAGAGACACAGAAGGGCGTCATACTGAAGCCGATGCTGTGAGGAGTGATTTCTTAGACCTAAAACGCGCGATTTTTTTTGTTGGAGAAAACAACGTTATTTTAAGCCTAAGAAATCCGCTCTTCCGTTGTTTTTCCCTCCATTTTTATGTAGTGCACCTTGCAGTTATGCCCTCCAAAACCCATACTGGTGTCAATATGGCGGCAAATGTCACTGCTCTATAGCATCACCATTCGTCTATACAGCAAAGCCTATAACGCTAGTGACACAGACCTAACAAATGACAATAATGGCGCTGAGATTGTGCTTCGTGCCATTTCTTCATTACCGCCAAAATAAAGTGTTTATATGAAGGGTAATTTATCCAGGGCTACACCAAAGTGATATTAGTAAATTGTTTTTGTATTGTTGTAACACCCTTGCTAAATACAGCATGCTCTGGCAATTCAGCGGCTGAAGCATTTGAACCCATGGTAATGGCACTACACAACGAAGAAGAACGAGCAACACGTTAACAAGTGCTTAGTGAGAGTTTCCTACCATGGGAACTTCAAAAATCGAACAACAGTGCGATTAGACAAAACTAATATATTTTTTTTAATTCCGTGGAGCCATGTCATCTGAAGCAATTAAATGCTCGTTAGATGAACTGGATCAATTCTGAATCTTAGAAAACGTCTTGGAAGGCGAAAGAAGCTCGTAAGCGTTAGTTCCTACAGGTATTGGTGCGTTTAGTAATAAAGCATCGTATAAATGAAGTAGCATAATGAACCAATCAACCCCTTCTTGCTGTACCTGCAGAAGCTCTTTAGCGTTGGTTCCTAAAGGAGTTAGAGTATTTAGTAATAAAGCATTGTGTAGATAAAGTGGCGTAATGAACTAATCAACCCTTCTTACTGCACCTGCAGAAATGCTTAAGTGTTAGTACCTACAGGTGTGGCACGTTTAGCAAGCAAAGCATCGTATAAATGAAGTGGCATAATGTGTTATTGGGTTTAGCCATACAAGCATTAAGTTGCTTCGGCTGACTTAAGGCTCAAAGAAATTAGTAAAAAAAAAAAAAAGTAAGAAAGCATTGTATACATGAAGCGGCATAACAGAAGCGTTCAAGTGTCCAGCCTTGATGTTAGTTCCTACTAATGGTACGTTAATTTAGTAGGCTAAAACCAGCTAAAAATGGACGCCATTTGAAACTACAACCTTTACGAACTCAATTGAAAGACATGTGATTAGCCGATCAACCTCTTTTCTTGCAGCCTTACGGAAGCGTCCAGTAACCACTGACTGTAACTGTACGGATTTACACAAGACTACGGCAGTGAACAGTGAACCAGTGTTGCACAGTCATCACGTAAGAGGGAGATCAGGTTAAGGTGGCAAATTGCGTAAAGCAGCGAATAGCTAAGCTAGGATTTGAGGGTTAGCTAAGTAGTAATAACTGGAGAGTATCAGGGGACCGTGTTTGAGCTCCATTTTCCCGCAGGGCATCCTCACGATGTGCTGCAAGAAAAAATGGAGGAAAAAAAACAATAAAAGAAAGAGAAAGGGGCAAAAAAAAAAAAGCAAAAGAAGAGAAGAGCCAAAATTCAATAATTGTGGGTGTCAGTTTGTTTCCCCTCGAGGAAGTAGTCGCTAAAAATGAACGAGATGAAGCACTTCCGTGTTATACGCGTCATCAATAACATTTGGAGCAAATAAAGCCACTCGTCCAGAGACTTAAGTGTGTACCTTACGTGCGTGCACAGAATATCAACCAACCTCCAGGCGGGAAGCAAAAGTGGAAGAATTCATTCAAAAGGGCTCAATTTAGAAAGTTTAAATTTAGCCGTATACTTCGAAAGTGCACCAACGGTTAGGGGGGAAAGGTATAATCAATAGTGGGTTGTGTGACAGTTTAGGGTTCTTCTGGTCAAGGTTTACTGGGACCGATATTTGTTTCAGCAGTATGAGTAGCCTGATGGTCAGTGTGAGTCTTTCACGGTTCTGACTGACCTCAGCTATTATACCCCTGACCTTTGGGAAGTGAAGCTGGTCTCGTTGTGATGCCGATTGCAGCTTGTGAAAGACCCTAGGAATTTCCGTTTGGGATTAACTAGCAAAACTTCCCGTCTCAATGTAAAACAAAAAATTGGTTTCTTCTTCCAAAAAGGAAAATGTCCGCGCCTCTCATCCCGTGCATCATCCGGGAATTCAGGGCCAACTGGCACGGGCAGCTTGGAAGCGAACCTCACCGGAGCCAAGCGGTTTGGGAGCCATTACAAGTTTTTTTTACTTTCGGTCCCAAAACTGTGTCCCTCGCATGGTTCGCGCCGAAACCTGTATTACTGTGTAGCCTGTTACAGCACTGACAAAGTAAATGTAGTTGTTACGTGTGTCAAAATACAGAAATGGAATATTTTTCTCTTATTTGCCTTTGAAAGTTGAAATTACAGTCAAGGCCGTCTGTCTCATCAGAAACAGTGGCCTAAATCTATTTTTTTCTGTGTGTGTGTGTGTGTGTGTGGTGGGGGGGGGGGGATAGCAAAATTTACGTCCCCCTATGCGCCTCCTCATAGAAAACGCACGACCATTTTATTTTTATTGTACGATTTTTATTGTTAGGTATTGTGTGGCTTCATTATAATAAAGGTTTTGAAGGAAATAGCTAATAAATAGATTTTTTCCAAGGATTTGTACGCACCCTCGGCCCGTTTATCGAGGGGATACTTGTCTCTACCCTTCACCCTCCCCCTTCCTTCCCCAGAAATGTGCGCCACTGGTGTGATGAGGGGCACTGAAACGTGGGTGAGAAAAGAATCATTTTCCTTCCGGAGTTGACTTGTGCGGTAAGCAAGTAGGTAAAAAGTAAAACAACTGTCTTC
Source organism: Lithobius niger (assembly GCA_023313725.1). NCBI lineage: Eukaryota > Metazoa > Arthropoda > Chilopoda > Lithobiomorpha > Lithobiidae > Lithobius > Lithobius niger. The sequence goes on from JAHWFP010146090.1 coordinate 39,943, forward strand.
TCATCAGGGATTACAATCCAATCAATAATTGAACGACGATTTGCAGTTACTGGAGAAATCATAATAAACCGAAACATTTTTACTTCATTGCTGGATTCATGTCAGTGCTTTTTATGCGCTATTTGTGAATTTAGATTCATAAATCAATAAAACTAGGCAAGAGGTTTCGGGAATTTTGATTCTCGAATATCAAAATTAATAATCAGACATCGTCAATCAGACTTTAATCATTTTTCCGGAAAATTATTCAAAAGTTACAGCACAACTGGGACTTGACACGTCGTATTAAACCGGCACCTAAAAGCATGCACGTCAAGTCTTCTACCAGCGTTGAAGACTATTGGTGGACAAGTTCAACCCTTACACCCACAAGATGGGTCTTCATAGCTTTTTAACTCCGTTTTCGCTCCGATCCACTCCGATGCACCCTTTGAATCCGCATCACGAAATAACCACTGCATCAATTGACACCAAATTTTGCACATTTAGCGTTACACCCATAGGTGGTTTTAAGAAAGAAAATTGTAAATCGGACGTGTTGCTGAGGAATAATCAAGGAGACAGGCACAGATGGTGTGAGCTCCTCAATTATTTGCTCATCAGTAGTTTCCTAAGCACAAAAAGGTCATCGGCCCAAAGGGCATCGGCCCCAAGCGGGAAACCAAAGTCGGAAAACCGCTCGTCGCAACCGCTCAACGCCATCCAGCCACGCACGCACGCGCTACGAAACCAAATGGACAAAGCAACAAAATGAGCCACAACTATGTATCCACAACGCTGTATAGCACAATCGAAAATTAACTAGG
>JAHWFP010146090.1:41148-73626 GCA_023313725.1 Lithobius niger
CTGTGCACAGTCCGTATTTATTTAACCCATCTTGAGCCATTGGCTTTTCCGTACTGCATGTATAAGTATTTACTTCACTAGGAGTTATACAAATAGTTAGACCAGGACCACTTTTTCTTTATTTGCTGGTGGCTTTCTAATCATAACTATATTCACTCATTTATAAGCGTGCCCACGCAGCACTAGCAGCATGCTTAAACTGTCAACTCATACATTTTACTTATTTAATCGTAGCCCATTACTTATTCTACGTCTCTGTCATGAGAAATTTGGGTGAACCACTGTAAAAATCAAAACTTCACATAAGATAAGTTGAAGACATCAAGGATTTGTGTAAAAAGTTAAGTTTCTACGTTGTATAGAGCTGTGCTATGGTGCCCTCCATAGTGCACTGGGGTTACTAATGTGCACGTAAAACAGGAGAGGCGATCTAAAAACCTTAGGCAATTCGTGCTGTAATAAACAATAAATAAATAAATAAATAAAGGAAAACGATAAAAGCAGAGTCGAAAATCGCTACCTCGAAATTCGTGATAATTCTCTCATTTTACTTTCATGCACCTACCCCAAAACAAAACTTGTTAAGGATTCCCGCCAAGCTTTTCGGCCGTGTGAAGTCGTGATATCAAACGCCAAGCTCTTTCGCCAAGCTAATCCCACCGAGTAACAGTTTGAAGGTTAAATGAAATATATGAAAATTGCTTACTGCGCTTGGCGGGAATCCTTAACAAGTTTTGTTTTGGGGTAGATATCAGATATTGCTGGTCCAAATTGTTGAAATCCATTTTTTTGTTTTTAGTAATTATGAGCTGGAAACACCAATCTAGTTTTCCGGTCTTTTTTTTTTTTGGGGGGGGGGGGGTGGGCTTTCGCTACTTTTTGAGGAAAGCAGTCACCTTTTTTTTCAGATGATTAGTACTTCTTATTAATTCATTATTAATAACAGTTGTTCTTCGTCTAACAGATGTGTAAGGAGTAGCACATGGAACATCTATATAAAAGTAAATTCCCTTTAATGTACCCTTTTACTGGTATAATAATAATATTAATAATAATAATAAGACTTTCTTTGAACCATTTAAAAGAGCAAAGTGGACGTGCAATGGTCGGGGTGGACCACTAACAGCACGCCAATTTTTAAAAACAAACGTAAGCAAATTCGCATTAGCAAATGCTCGTCGAAATTTAAAAAGAATTAAGAAAACTTCTTGGGAGAAGAAAAAGGGATCAAAAAGAAGAAATCTGGAATTGAGGAGAATAGGGGTGACTGGCCTCAAGGGCAGTTTTCAGGGCGCAATAAGTGTGCCCTTAAATCACACGTATTAAGTTTTTTTGCGGGAGATAATATATGTAACGACGGCGACGAAACAATGTCATTTGGGAGCGAGTTCCAAACTGGAACCACCCTCAGACGGAAAAATGCTCTCCTGGAATTCAGGATGTACTTGGGTAAATCGTCCGGGAGTAAGCAGTGAATAATATTGAAAGTAAGGATGAGATCAGCCTTCAGACGTCTACATTCGAGGGTGCCGAGTTTGAGTATCTTTAGTCGCTCGCAATAAGGTTTCGTTCCTAGTCCAGGAAATCTTTTTGTATATCTCCTCTGGATCGCTTCAATTTTGTCAATGTCCTTTAAAAGTCTTGGTGACCAGATCTGGCTTGCACGCTCCAAAACTGGGCGAACATAGACTTTAAGTAGTATATGTGAGCAGTCCGAATAACATGGGGCAATGCCACTAGAACGGTTAGCCCTGGCTTAGTGAGGTTGAGGCAGGCATCTCTATTTGCTTTCTAATCTCACCGTACAAACAAGGAGAAAAAGAATCTACAGGTTTTGTTTGCCCGTGCTTGTTGTGTCCGTGTTTCTTTTTTGGTGGCACACCCGACTGTGTGAATGAGACAAAAGCCCTATTCTAAAGCCCTGATGCCTTTTCTTACTCTTCTGGCTTTGCGCCAAATGTCTTTCGCTCGCCCTCCCCGTGGGTTCTGTTCCAATCACCCACAACCCAAGCTGTGGATCGCCGCGTTACCCCCACCATCTCGGGTAACTATAGCACGCGTCCCTTCCGCCGGAGCGTCGTTGATGGCGATGGCGGCGCCAAAGACTTTACTGGTCACTTTCATGGGCCAGTTTTGTTACAAGTGGACCAACGTGAGATTGGGCCGCTGATAGATATTCAGGAGCGTAAAAGTTTACGAGCCCTTTCCAGCTGTTGGGACACATCTTCAATAGCACCTCCCCTGCCGCGCGACAACCCATTTCGGTTCCCACCAGGCCCCCACACAACCCAACTTTCCTGTTGGGTGATTGAAGTTAAAGGAGGATTTATTCGACTTGCTTCCATTTGAAGTGTTGCTGGGACGAAATGCCCCAAAATGGGTGAAAGCGATTGTCCGGTATGTGTGTTCCTTACGGTAATAGCCCAGAAATGGATTTGTTGCAAAATCCTTTCAAAAAAAAAATAACAATAATAAAGGAAGAGCAATATTGTAGTAGTAATCGCCAACTCCATAAAATGTACACAAAAGATGCGTTTCTACATCTGTGGCTACTTTTGGGAGGGGCTTACTGCAGCCTATAGATGTCTGAAGAAGAATCTCGTCTGATCAGAAACTGGAAAGAAAACTGGCAAAAACCCTGCCGGACCTACTGGTCAGGGTAGCATGTGAGATTACCAGTCATCCTCACATACATGGTAAATCTACAAAGTGTCATGTATCCAGAATGTACCATAAATCTTCTATTAACAAACAGTTCTTCCATAAAATCTACAAATTAGGGTAAATCAAGGTCGCTGTTTACGAAAATGATGGTCGTTATTTTTCCAAATTAAGTGCCTCGCTCGCTGCGGCTAAACAAACATACATCAGAAACCGCAACCAAAAACTTGTCCGGCCAGAGATAATTTCCTTTTACTAATGTTCTGGTAGAAATCAATATTTTTTTTATGTTTTGTTGCATTCTCATCTCGCAGTATGGCGGTAGCCTCGCTATGGCTGTGAGTAGCGTTTTAACATGTTTTAATAATTTTTTTTAAAAATAGATAAGCGTCTGCTCAGGTTTTCGCTATGATTCTCTGAACCGTAACGACGAAAGGATTCGATAGGTATAGGGGCATTTAGTCGATAGCGTGAAAAGTAGCTATTCTGTATATAGTAACTACACAAAGTTATCTTATCAGCAATGTTAATTCGAGTATGGCATAGTGAAAAAAAATCACCAAGAAATACGGGTTCCGATCCGATACCGATACGCTGAATATAGATGCAGATTTACCAAGGGATCGGAAGTGTATAAAGAGAGAGAGGGCAGAGTTAGCTTTGCAGACCCTACGACGCGCCGCTGCTGGGTTTAAGGTTGGTTTGTAAGTTTTTATGTCAGTTCGCCATGTTTAAGCTAAAATTCTGATGGCTAACATCTCCACCATATTTTCAAATTTTTGTAAACAAAAGTTAGCTGATTCTTCATGGCTTCAGGACTTCTAAAAGACAACAATATACGCATTCAATGCAAAAATGGAAAAAAAAAAAGTATGGGAGGGATATAGGCGAAGGGGGCAGGGCTACACAAATAGGACTGCACTGCTGCGCAACCGAAGCCTGGAGTATAAAAAATTAGAAAAAAAAAAACAGATCTCGAACTGACGTATGTAACTCGAGACCGACTTCAGACTAATTAATTAACGTATTGAATTTAAGTAATTAGTGCCGTCGAAATCCGTTTGTTGAAGATGATGTGGATCTACGATTTTTTTTTGCAGCGGAAAAACCCTCTTAAAGTTTTCTGTGGAGTTTAACGCTCCTGCTTTGTGTGACATGAAATTAGTCTGCCCCAAGTTATTTCGCACACGTAAATATTATTCATTGCAGTCCTGCATGAAATTGCTTGAATATCCACATGTTTGACTGGTTTTCTAAGAAAGTCGTATCCCACAAACACACTATAGTTTTTATGGGATAGGACTCTTAGTGTATGTTATTGCAATGCCTACATCACGTATGAACGCACCACTGTCGTAGGGCACAGGTCGTAGAGCAAAATCACCGTTACATATAGAAACGATCGTTCACTTCTCACAAAAGTCTCGGGAAACTTGCTTTCCTTATTGTAAAACTAGAGAATAATCCACTGATTCCGAAATTGGTACTGTATGAATCTGAAAGTCTTGCAGTAATTAACTACGAGCAAAAATACGCGTTTATTTTAGGCCAATCAGAGCTACGCTAGCATACTGTAGAGCTAGATAAGTCGCTTATTGTGCGCGCGGCGTATCTTGAGTCCTGGAAGTATTTTATGAGCGGCTACGTCTTCCTGGGTGGGGTGGCTTCAATCGACGGCCGTCATTGTTTTTGTAACCATCTTGGATATCAACAAGGCACTCTGCTGTCAAAAACGTACAATCGAATATCTGTGTTTGTTGTACGGCGAACTCAAGATAGGCTGCGCACACTTTAAATGGAATTAGAGGAGCGAGAAACGAGACCTATAGTCGGACAGGTGAGGGCGCGTACCCGCACCGACTCGTCTTTCCATTCTCGCAGCTGCATGGGATTTAATCGCGATGGCAAAGGTGTCGTTGCCATGGTAACATCGCTTCCTGTTTTAGCTAAATCCGACATCGTTTGAGCAAATGCTCGTAGTAATATAATTTGTGACAGTAAGATAAAGAATTCCTCCTGACGAAATAATTTTCCCAATCGCTTCTAAACTTAGTTATTGACTCGTTTCGTTGCGACCTGGCAAAGCTAAAACCGCCGCCATGTTGGAATTTCAGATAAATTCTAGCTTCTAGCTGCGAGAATGCAAAGGCGAGTGGTTGCTAAACGCGCCCTCAGCGAGGAAAGCGACGTGCTACCCCATATAGCGTGAGTATGGCTCGCAGGTCTCGCGTAAATGGACTTGGGGCTTAACACGGTCACGACAGTTTTCGGCTTAGCGGTGCAGCTTCGGCCCCCTGCCTCAAACGTCGAGGTTCAATTCCCGCTCGGACATGCTGACATTTAAGTCCAAAGGGCAACGGAAACTGGGTTGTATCTATATTAAAGGCACATAAATCCCTCCGTCCTGGCCGCTTTACTCATACGTCAACTGCGCTAAAATATAGTTCACACGACCGCGGCGCGCATTGCTCTGTGAAACAAGCATGACGTCACATCCGACGCTAGATCATACTCATTTCGGAGCCGCGCCATGCGACACATCGTACAAATGCTAAAAGGCAAAGATGGAGCGACTAGAGGTAAACAAACACTGGCGCAGATGACTGCACGTTATGATCATCAATGTCTCCTGTCTGTTGCTGCGGTAAAATACCCACACGTTAGTTTTATTTGAACAAAGTTGACCAAATAAAAGATTCTGGGGGTCTTTATTATGTGTTGATGTCGAAATTTACGTCCTATCGTTGCCGACTATGTTACGTATAGCCTATTAATTTATTGGCGATTTCAAGGAGGCATTCTTAGGGACCGGTCATTATGCATCGCTTTTTTTTTGGGGGGGGGGGGGGAGATGTTCTCCCCCCCCCCCTCCTTTCTTCGGACAGTAAGTTTACGCCCCTGCGACCGATCTCATTATTCCTCCCAACCGTTATTTTTTTCCTTGTAGCCTAAGTTGTGACTTAATGTTTTTGCATTATGCGGGAATGAAAAACGGCGTTACTGTACAGAAAAGCTTACCATCAAAAAAAAAAAAAAAAACCTTCTCCCGACCGACCCTAATTATAATTTAATTGGTACTGCAGCTAAACGTTTTTTTTCCCTTAGGCCTTATGTCTGCTACGAGAATTCACGTCTGAAACTCAATCCGCAATTTAATTTCTTCTCCGCCTTTGGTTTTGTCCATCACCACGTCAGGATCCCGACACCCCTGCCCCACCCCTTCTTTAATCCTAGTTTCTTGCGGTAAACATAGGATAAACCTAATTGTTGATCCAATTCTCGTTTTGTCCTTTCCTTTACCGATTCGGTAGCAAATCTACTTGGAATAGATAAATGCGTTCATCACTCCCCATTTCTCCTGATAAGCTCAGAACAAGGTTAACTGGGATTGAAGCTGCGTACCTCGAGAAAGGCAGCTACTATCTCACTTGGCTTTCGCTCAAAAGCGGCAAGTCACGTGACTTGAAGTGCACGAAGAATCACTACGTCACAGACTAGGCGTGTAAACATCGCGTGACGTCACCGTTAAAAGTAGCCCAAGAACGCCCGAGAAGCTTTCTGGCGGGAGTGAGATACTCCTCGGACCGAGCGGTAAAAAAGAAGCTTACTAGCGTACACGCGCCACATTTGTCATCGGGATCGTACCCTTAGACGATCAAATAAAAGGTAAATGAGTTCATATAAAACTATTTCCGGTAATGTATCGAGAAAAACGTTAACAAATACCGGAGGAAGTTATGTGCCTTTAATGGACATACTTAACCGTGATCTAGCCTATAACGTTCATTTCTCTCACAACAGCCTTAAGGTGATGCCCCACCGACTGCGTTTTCTCTCCGACTCCGTCATGGCTGCGTCGTTGTTATGGTAACATAGCCTGCGGGGAAGAGCAGAGGGCTCGCGTTGCGTATCCAGTACGTTTGAAAAATCCAAACGGATGCATCTGTCGTATGCGCTCGCTGCAACATGGCGTCGCCATGTAGTGTTCGGTTCGACTAGCGAAGTTCGTTGGTATTGTTCCTTGTACGATGCTACTAGTTAAGTTTAGCACGCCATTATTAAAAATAAAAGCACAATGACTGAACAATCGTTATTTTGCACATTTACAACAAGCAGCACGTTAAACTTGCTTTTGGACACTCGCTCATTTTCTGGCTGAGCGGCGGTCGTGCTTTGTCGACCTTGAGCGTGGACGGAATCAGCAGGGCAGTGTTTTGCGTTTTTGATCCGCAGTAACAAACGGAGCCGTGACGGAGTCGGAGATGCAACGCAATCAGTGGGACCAAGTTTGTTGACAGCCCAACGGGCCAGAGGGCGTCACAACGTAACGCGTCCTCAGCCATCATAGTTGCAATGATGACGCGACGGTCGTTTGATGACCACGTTTAGTTTGCCGGCGCAAGCCTGCTGATAAAGCGAAGTAGGTTGGAGCCAACATTAGTACAAAACTAATTACCCGTTTCAAGTCCTATACATTGGGTTTACCCATGCCAGTCAAATATCGTTAACGTTCATCAATCATGCCAAACGAACGATCGATTTGGTCGTAAGACATTAGAGTTAAATCCAATCGGTTTCAGCGTTAATGTCTTACGACCAACTCCGAAGTGTTAAGCAGCCATCTTTGCTAGAAGGAGCGTCGATCAAAATGGTTGGTTGTCCATGAACCAACATTGCTTCCCAGTTACAAAACAGTGACCACTATCACAGTAAAGAGATACGTCCGTTACTATGGAAAGGTCAAACTACGCACAATACTATATAGTCACTGGTTAATTACTTAAAGGCCGGTTACCACCAAATTAGCACTGCAGCATCTAGGCCTATGGAGTTCTCTCTCGCAGGAAGCAAAGGAATGCACACAGCAAAACTTTTAAACGCTACAAACAAGCCACGTGGCTCCTTATTTATTGAGTAAAAATTTGGTACGCCCTCGTGCGCCTGGAAACAAGCTGTAAGGCTTAACGATATTAGTGTCACTAGATGGCGCCTGCGGAATTTTTTTACATTTTTTTTCCGTGGCGCCATCTAGCGACGCTAATATCGTTACGCCTTGCAGCTTGTGTCCAGGTGCACGAGGGCGTACCAAATTTTTACTCAATAATTAAGAAGTCACGTGGCTTGTTTGTAGCGTTTAAAAGTTTTGCTTTGTGAATTCCTTTGCTTCCTGCGAGAGAGAACTCGATAGGCCTACATGCTGCAATGCTAATTTGGTGGCAGCCAGCCTTTAAGTTAAAGTCGCACTTGAGTATTTAATGCAGTTAATTCGCAACAAAGTTCGGACACCTGAACGTCATGCAAGATACGCATACATTGGACGCTCGATGCACGACACCTTGCGTACACATTTATGAGTGTGCGAGTATTCACTGTTTTCAGTAAAGAACAAACTTTGCTGAAGACGGTGGCTCGTTGACAGCACGCTCGGATAAAATGTATATAATAATCACGGTGTCGTGCATCGATTGTACATGCCTTGAGCCAGGAGGTTATAAATGCATGCACTTTCGCAGGGCGTGGGAGAATCTATAATTATTGTAACTCTCGTTTTGTATTCCACCACTTGTCGCAAGGTCATCTGGGAGAAGAACTGAGGATTTAGCTTCCTGGCTCGTGGCCAGTTGATTTACGCCTTGCAGCTCGTGGCCATGTCGGTATTTCTGCCACAGTCGGCCTTGGCTTGAGAAACAAAACTACTTCCTCACTTCAAAGTCGTTTAAACGCTATTGCTTGCGAACTGATATGTACTTGGAATGAATACAACACAAGTGATAATTTTCACACGTATGTAATTAGGCGAAAACCTAGACAGCGTAATTTTTTACCTAAGTTTTCCAAAAAGTAAACACGGTTACTCGTTCAACAACTGACCGCATGGGGTCGTGACTATTAACAATTGGTGGAACATGGTGAAGAACTATCTTGGAGGAGACTCCTCTTTCTGCCTCTCCCGATCGAGCGCATCGTTAGTGTTAAGTGCACACTGCGCAGGCTCAGGCACGAGCGCTCACCCGAAGTATCCTATTTCGTATTTTCCGGCCGTGAGTGTCGGTAGTTCTGACTAGGGGAGCTTTAGCGTGCTTGCTATTTCAACGCGAAAGGTGCCCCCTTCTCCCCGGTAAAAAATGTTCTGATGGCAAAGTGCCAAAGGTACCATGTCGGTATTGTGCGATCTATTATGGAAAATTGACTTGTGTGCTCGATGTGCATACGCTCGTAATATGAACCCTAATCACGAAATTTCAAAAGTGGGGAGGGGAGAGAAACTCTTACGGCTCTTGTTGAATTCTGATATATCTTCTTGATGTATCTTGATGTATCTTCTAGATGTATCTTTTTGAATCCGTATGACTCTTGTTGTGATTCGTTGATTTGTTTGATCTTAATAAATTTTCTAAGATCATTAAGAATCTCTGGGTCATTTTGAAATATTCTTGAATTGGTTATTTTGTGAAAAAAAAAAGTCTGCTTGTGGTCCCAGTTATCGTCAAATGCGGATTCCGTCTCTTCAACACACAAGTTCTCTGTATAATAAAATTTCAATTTGAATTTTTTTACTGTAACCTAGCAGTTTTTTTAACGAGGGCGTATGAAACAAAATGCAGTGTCATCCTGAGAAAAGCAACCACGCCAGAAAAATATTATTTTCTCAAAATCTCACATCATTGCACGAGCAAATCGTTACCAAGAGAGATGTACACGATTTTCCCATAATTGGAAACCACAGAAATAGAAAATATTAGAAGGGTTCCTCTCACATAGGTCCTACAGTTTTTCAATATTATGGTAGCTTCTATAGCAATGTCAATAATCCGTGTCTTTTTATTTACGATTGTGTATGCCTGCCTTCAGGATGCTGGAGAAGAGGATTCCAACTTTTCATTTGGATGATACAGCCCTATCCGTGCCAGGACTGTACCATCGATTTCGTAACATTAATGTAGGAACGTCAGAAACTTGCTCCCCCATATGCACTACGTTTCTGTTTGAGGTGTTTCTGTTTGAGGCGTTTGAACGAAAAATGGCGCAAAAATGTGATTGAGAAACTTTGTGAATTCTTTAGGAAGGGTTGTAACCTGGATACAATTCTTCACTGCCCTCCCCCGCCCCCCCAACTGGCCCCACTATCACGTCCCACTCGTTCATCTAATTACACCGCTTCTAATCACGCTCCGTTAGATTGGCGCCTTTAATCATTGCAAAAGCCGCTACAACAAATCAACGGGACTAACAATAAAATTTGAAATCACGCGATGCAGCAGACACTCAAAAAATTCAGACTATAACCAAATTTGCCTCTTGTCGTATCCAGCTCTGTACGCGTTTTCCTTTTTTTTTGATGGCATAGTTTTTTTTTTCTTTGTAGTTAAGTACTAATGTGGGATTTTAGATCTTTGGCAGCATATCCTATACACTGCAACATGTGAACGTCTACAATCTTCACACGAACTCGGGTTTATAGCAAACTTTCAAGGAAAAAAAATGATCGAGGTGTTACTAAAACTTAAGTCACACTTTAGTTAACTTGAGTTCTAGAGTGTAAGTAAGTTATACCACCCCTGGACGATATCCCGCACGTAGCCCGATCCCGTGTGGAGAAGTCACGTGCCCATCCACTTATGACGGCTAAAGTCTTCAAAAATTAAAGGAGAGAATTTCTTCACATAAATTTAATTGAAAGTGACATGGAATCTAATTCACTTGTGCAGCATTGTTTTGCCACAGGCATTCACCTCGTAAACTTTCCATAGGGCACACTCCCCCCCCCCCCACACTCGATAGGTTCTAAATTTTGTTTACAGAAAAAATTCTAGAGGAATTCTATGACGCATCAGCCATCATTTGTTCATTCCAGACTGTAAATATATCGAAGAATATTTCCCCGTTTTAAACAAGCTTAAGCTTAACAGATATTACACTAAAATAACCTTGAAAAGGCACATGCTCACCTACGAAGCTATGATTTGAGCCTATTCCCATCATTTTAGGTGGTGTAGTTTGACCTGTAGAGAGTTCAGACGAAAGTATCCCCAGAACGAGAAGTTGTCTATTTGGCCCCTCTCTGTATCTCGGGTTTGGCTGGATCGAATTGCAAAATTTTTGGACTGAAGACAGGCCTTGACTACCCCTATAGTCTCCGCCAAGAAAGAAGTCCCACGCGTTTCATAACAGGGGTATGCATTGTGCATGCCGGCTGCGTCGTTTACCTTGCAGATATCCGCCATGGCTAAGCAGCCAACGTGCGCTCATACACTAAAGCTGCTAGGGCCATAATTTGGGCTAATCATGCACATCGAGCAAAAAGCTTGAAATTTGACATGCAAATAATTCTTAGTAATACAAATAGAAATAGATTCTCCTTGACTCGTGAAATACTGAAAAACGTTCCAAATAACACCCCTAGCTTGACTGTGGAGAGTTTACTCTTTCTTGTTGACACGAAGTTGATCGGAAAGCGACGCCATTGTTGTTGGTCTAATAGCGTTGCCACGACGACGCAGTTATAAAGTATAGAGGAAAGGCGCACTTTTTTCCATGAAAGATTAGTAGTCATAAAATGACCATATAAGGATCGTCTTCTTTCCTGGCGGATAGTATAGTCAAGGCTAGATTCCAAATTTGGTTTAAAGATGTTCACTTTTGACGGAGTTATAAGCTCTCAACGTTGAGAGTTTAACACAGAGACCCTAGGCTGACCCTTACTAACACGTGTTAATAATGCACGCAAATCTCCGACATGACCGGACCATTATGAAGTGGACTTGGCCTGAAGCTCGTGCTTGTCTCAAAATTTTCATAAACCAGGTCTTTCTTACTTGGTTCGCCAAGTGGAACGACTGGGTTTCTTGTTCCGCCTCTCTTGTCTGCCTTTTCTATTGTGTGCGTGGCGTATCTAGAGTCCTGGAGTATTTTACGATCGACTACGTCTTCCTGGAGGGGGGCGGCTTTAACCGACGGCCGCCATTGTTTTTGTAACCATCTTGGATATCAACAAGGCACTCTGCTGCCAAAAACTTACAATCGATTATCTGTGTTCGGTTGCCGCGAACTCAAGATAGGCCACGCACACTTTAAAAGGAGGCATTTGGAGGTTTTTATGGTTAGGTTAGGTTAGGTTTTATGTTAGGTTAGGTTTTTTACGTAAGTTTTTATGCTTTTAGGTGTCACTTGTTGATGGGTTGACTTGGCAGGAGATTGCCATGTATTTTAATTTTTAATTTTTTAATACAAAACCTGATGACGGAGGATGTTTTCTCTGAAACGCCGTATGAACTTTTATGTGTGCACTTTAGAGGCTTCTTTTTAAATTCATCTCGCATTGGTGCTGCTTTTCCTTCAATTGCAAAGTGGTCGACAACAATAAGACCTCTAAATGAAAACAAAACACTTAATGTGCCATTGTCTGCAAATTACTTTCTTCTTCTCCCAGCAAAAAAAAAAAAAATGACAAAGCCAGCGGGTCAAAGGCTTGGATTTATTTCGTATTCTCAGGAAATACATACTGCAAAACCAGCATTTGGCTACAATATGTGCATTTCCATAACAGTAAAGTAACACACAAATGTGATATCTGCAGCAAAGAATTTAAAGGCAAAAGTATTAGTGAAACGATGGGCAAACACGCATTGGAGATAAACATTCCAAATATGCTATACGTGACAAATCGTTTACACGGAAAAGTAATGTACTCGTCACAGGATGCGCTGATTGAGTGAGCGAAGCGAACGAAAATGAGCGGTGTAAAATTGACATCATGAATGTTCACTGAGTATAACCAAACGAAAAAGTTTTCAAAGTAACTTAATTTAATGCCGCATTGACATACCTGATAGACCTAACCTAACCAATTTTTAAAATGGTGCATCCAACACCACCCGTGCTTCAGAGAGTCATACAATAAAAGTACGGGATAAATAAAACTACTAGTTTATAAGTCTGCCAGCACAAAGCCTGTTATTCTTGAGTAGAGAGTTTAAGGGGTAAAATGTTCTTCACCATGTTTTTGTTTTTGACTCGCGAATAATTTTGGTGCATGGGGAAAAAACTTTAGGGAAATTTGGAGAACAAGAAATTGAGTAAAAACTGCTCAATTTTGTTCAATTTCGTGTTGTTCCCGAACTTTTGCGAAGAATTCTGGGGGAAGAATTGCGTTAACATTCTTCCTTTCTATATTATATTTACCCGTGGAGAATTCCTTTTCTAAATCAAATAAATGTGTACTGGTACGTAAATCTTGTTTTCAAATATAAAATTTTTATATTTTGTTTTTTTTGCTCTGGATTTCCTTTATCTCTTCCCCTTTCTGTTTACACTCCTACTCGTTTTATTGATTGACAGCTGAAAGATGAAATTCGCAGCTGCTGTTGGCAGTGACCTGCGGACCTGAAGGAGAACTCCTCCGTTGTTATCATCGTTCTCGTAATTAAAGAAGATATAATCCTTTCGCAGTTGTTTTTGCGCTCGCTCGCTTAGATCAAAGAAAACTGCTTAATGAGAAGAGGGTAGTAATTTGAACTTTAAAAATGTTCTCATTTTTTCTTCCTAGAGCCATAATAAGCCCCATGAGGAAGGCTTCCAGGGTTTGTTATTATGAGATCTGGGATGTGGATGAAATTATACGCCCATCATTAGTTTTCTCCCTAAAATATTACGCTAAATTTGTGTTACAATATGGGTTGTAACGGATATTTCATTTTTGGTAAGGCAAGGATTGTGAAGGATTGGGAAGGACTATTTGCTGCCGGTTTCCGGATAACAGTTTCAGTTTCAGTTTTCAAGTCGGTTGCGAAGGCAGAACACGTTTTACTGAAATTGCCGTTGTTGCTGTGGTTTTCTAGCGGTAGACAGTAGTCTCCGTTGTTAAAAGGCTAGCATCGTATCTTAGTTTCATTCAGGTTCACTTTCAGCAACTGTTTTACCTTTTTTTTCCCACAGATTTCTGGGTTTGGTTAAATTTACTGTTAAATTATTGCAAGCATCTGCGTGCTTCCAGTCATAATACCGCAAGAGGCTGGTTTAATATTGGTCAGTTTTTTTTGCACGAGTTACATTCCAAGTTGAAAAATAAAACAAAAAAACAGACTGCTTGCGCAAGGTGTTTTTTTTTTTATTATTAAGATAGGGAATGTAAAAAGTGATTAGGAAGAAATGGTATACTTTTAAGTGCGTTTGCAATGGAAGTATTCCGCTACACCGACATACACCGTAAGCATTCTTGCTGGCCGCAGCGACCTGGCCGCGCGGCTTGGTAGCTGAGTGCGCGGGGGCCCTTATATGAAGTCCCTGGAGTTGCTGTTATTAGTTCTAGTTTTAGCAGTGGTACTCAGGGAGGGAACGTGAGGTGCATCTCCGCATTCCCATTTTATGGGGGGGGGGGAGTGACGTTTCCCCACAAAACAAAAATTACGGCTGAATGTCCTATTGTTTTATTACTGTTTTTATTTTTTTGAAGGGGCGGAGTTCCCACCCCCTCCCCCAAAAAAAGTTTTTATGACTGGCATGCCTATTATGGGCTTGGTGGGGGGGGGGGGGGAGAAAGAAGTTGCTCCAGCCAATAGGCCAGCCAGTCGTAAAAAAGAAGAAGATAGTATCATTATCAATTCCATCATCACAAAATGAGCGATACAGAAGCCCTTCTGCAGCCAACAAAGTTAAAATCGCAGCGATTTTCAAATTCCCATTTTTGACTGAAATGTAAAAGTGTTTCAGGCCGCAGTTTTAAAATAAAGTTCAACAATTAAAATAAACTCCCGACATGGCACACTAAATATATTTAATTATAATTGCTTGCAGGTCAACATTGTGTTTATGTCACATATTCATGTTTTCATACTCGTCAAATTTTTTTAACCCCTCCCCCTTCCAAATAAAAAATAAAAAAGTGGTATTATTCATAACATGATTCAGTTGGCGCCCAAATAACCATGTTATGAAATAACCATGCTTAAAGTCTTGCGGTAAGGAGGCTTAAGCTGGACCTCTACATGAACTATTCCATCCCACATGGGTTGATCAATATACCTAGCACTCGATTTTTTTAACTCAGTGAGGGGGACCGAACACGTGGTCATGGTTTTAAGTAGAACGTGAGACCTTTTAAGAGTGATTGTCGTAGATACCTTTTCTCAAATCGGGGCGTCGGCCGAACGTCTAACTGGAAAATCGTCTAATGGGATAATTGTCTAATATCTGCAGAAAAAAAAATCGAGAAAATCGTCTGAACGGAATATCGTATAATGGAAAATCATCTAAACGGAATGTCTTATAATGGATAATCGTATAATGGATAAATGTCTAACTGGATAAACGTCTAACTGCGGTTTCTGATGTTATATGTATAGCCGCTGCTAGCGCGGCAGCGCGAGCGAGGCAGGGACATTAGACGATTTTTCATTATACGAATTTCCTGTTAGACGATTTTCCATTATGCGATTTTCCAGTTAGACTATTATCCCTCGCCCCTCTCAAACCGTGTCGTTGAGCCTTGGAATGCGCTCCCTGCTAATGTTGCCCATGCCCCATGCCTTGCGGCTTTTGAATTCAGACTGAAAAGTGTAGACCTTACAAGGTTAGTATTTTGTTTTTTTTGTATGCGACAATGGCAATGGCCAGCTATTGGTTACTTTTACTTTGTTTTTGTTTAATTTTTTTTTGGCAGGGTGTTAGTGGACCACGTGGTCCCTTCCCTGACATTTTGCATTCTTTTTGATGCAATAAATTTCTCATTCATTCATTCAAATGCAACTTTTTCTAAATTTGGAAGAGGAGGGAGGATTTTTTTAAGTGGCGGGCTTCTAATACGCTTGTGGGGGGGGGGGGATTGGGCACCGCTGGTTCTATGGCTGCAACTCGAACTGCTGCTTTTGCAAATCGATCGACCCGCACTTTCAGCAAAGATTTATCAACTGAGCTTAAGTTAGAAAGCCGGATTGTCTGTTCCGTTTCATCCGGGACTGTCCGTTACAATTATTTTGATAAGTTCCTTCCAATCCCATTTTGGTGTGTCTGGCTGCCTTGTTCGTCGACAGTCAATCCGAGATAACAAACGATTGGTCACGCCTAGAATCACGTGACATTCACGTGCGTGAAAGCAGGAAGTGAAGAGACGAGGAAATTCCTTATCTGTAGAGCCATCTTCCTTCTATTCTGTCATTGTCACTCAAGTGACAAATTTGAATATAATGGGAAATTCTGATCGAAAATTATTATCAAAGTGTTTCCCTAAGGGCCTGTGGCGCAATAGGTGTGCTCGATGGTCTCTTAGCAAACAGGGACCAGGCATAAGAAAGTCGTTTCGCCCCCCCCCCCCCCCACCTTTATTTCTACCTCTTATTCTCCAAGTGTACATACCTACCTGTATGTCTTTCGTTGTGACTCTTAATAATTTCAAGGCAGACGTGTAGTCTCCGAAGTTATAAATAAAATCGCAACAGACACGGGCTTCACTAGTATTGACATGCAACTGAAGCCTGTTTCTGTGTAGGTTGATTTTGAATGAGGTAATCGAAAGCACTTTAAAGGAAGTGTGTGTTTGTTTGTTTCTTGAAAATTAGCTATATTCAGTTCGAAACGTTGGGCTTTGTTTGAATTTCTGCACAGTTTAGATTGTCAATTTCATTAAGCTTTGGTATTCACTACTAGTGGTAAAAAACTAATTGGGTCATAAACATACATACCCGGAAGTGACGTCACTTCCGGTTATGACGTCACTTTCGGTTGTTATGACGGTCACATCCAGTTATGATGTCACTTTTTTACGTTTTTTTATGTTTTTTTTTACTTCACTTTTTTTACGTCACTTCCGGGTATGTATGTTTGTGACCCAATATCGCATTCTACCACTACTTTCACTCTAATTTGCATTACAAGGGTGAAAGTTACCAACAATCGCTGTTTAACAGTAGTTATCACCTTTTTTCGTTTTCATCGTTATAAAACTCGACAATAAATCGGATACAGTATTGTTGTAAGTGTCACTTAATTGGTACACTTTTACAGTTTCTATGCTATCCTGTCAGCGTTCATATTGTTATAAGTGTCAGAATAAGTTACTTATTGCTACACTTATAACAATGAACAATAACGCCTCGGCTAAGCCTCGGAAGAACAAAACTATCACAATAAATCACGTATAGAGGGATCATTGTTGCAAAAGTATGCCAATAACCACTACTTCCCTCAATTATTCCTTCTAACACAGCCGCTGTGTTGAGCATTTGTAGGGTGGCTAGACCTTTGAATTGTGGATTTTCGTAACAATGAAACTTCACACACGTATACCCAGTGGTAGCTAGGTTACGTCTAGATACGGACCACTTCAGTATCCGACCGGAAGTGCTTATTTCGCGGCCATATTGATTTTAAACATGGTCGATTCCTTGAAACCATATACCTTGACATCTATGGTCATATTCCAGAGTGCTTAGTACTGAATTAAAGATAACTAAAAACGATAAAAATAGGTTAGTTTCTATCGTTTTTTTTTTGCGTTTACATTGATGTATTGTTGTAGCAATTTAATGTTGAAAAGTCTATCAGCCTCTGAAGACTTACCCACTTTTGCTTTCTTTATAGTATGCGATATCTTCTTCAGAATTGAGGCGTTTTCTACTTATCTGTATTTGAACACTGCGAAGATCATATACCCATAGGGGAACCTTGGGTAATCTCGCAGATGAAAATTTGTGTACGGAAATAGCTTGACCGACCATCACTAAGTAGGCAGATCCTGCCTTATCGTCACTTCATTGTTGCCCTTACTCTGAAGCGAACGAGAAGCCATGTTTGTACACTGTGAGTTAGCTGTAATCGTTTCATAATTCCCTATACTTCGTACTGTTTAATGCCGCACTTTATACCTGCCACTAAATTTAACTTATTCCAAAGCACTAGTGGTGGAGTTCTTTCAGGCTAGTGTTCATGACGATCATTGCATGTTTTCCCTGCATGTAATGGGTGGAGGGAGGGAGGAAATATTGCGTTATGGTATGATAAGATATGATGTCTTGTGTCTAAAAAATTATAGAGGAAATAATTTTTTTTTTTCGTGTCAGTGAGTGAAAAGATTCTTGCAGAAAATGCCTATTCTAATTCTGAAGTTCCTGAAGATGCTTATGAAACGTCCTCTTCTAGACCTGAATCTTTTTTCTTTCTCCCCGTGACTTTAACGGAAATGAAGATCATTATTAATAACCTTCCTGTTAACAAGGCCCCAGGGCACGACCACATCACATCTAAGTTGCTGAAATCTGTTTCAGAAGTTCTTGCCCCTATTTTAGTTGAGCTAACCAACAATTCCTTAAAAAATGGAATGTTTCCTTCCATTTTGAAACAGGCTACCGTTATCCCAATTTTTAAATCTGGCGTTAAACACGAGTTGAACAACTACAGGCCAATTTCCCTTTTGCCTGTCTTCTCTAAAGTGATCGAGGTGTGTGTTAAGTGTAGACTGGTAAGCTTCATAAACACATTTGGGCTTCTATCCAAAAATCAGTTTGGATTCCAGAGTGGCCTCAGCACTGAAGATGCATTACTGAAATTTACTGATGTGCTCAATAACTCCCTGGACGAAGGAAAATGTCCAATAGCTCTTTTTCTGGACATACAAAAAGCCTTTGATACAGTGCATCATAAAACTCTTCTTAAAAAACTGGATGCAATTGGCATACGAGGTGTACCACTACAGTGGTTTGAGAGCTATCTTCATGAAAGAACCCAACTTGTTAGAGTCTCAAGTACTTGTAGCAACCTCAAAACAATTAGACACGGAGTGCCCCAGGGATCAATATTAGGCCCAATTCTATTCCTACTGTACATTAATGATTTCTGTGATATCGATTTTAATGGTTTACTTTTTGCATTTGCTGACGATACTGCCTTGCTGTATATAAGTGACTCAGTAGAGACATCCTTGCTAAAACTAAATTGTGATTTGAGTGTCATTAGGAATTGGTTTGATCATAATAGGATGGTCTTAAGTGTAAAAAAAACCTCTTATGTTGTTTTCTCGCTTAAGAAAAATGTAACTACTGACGATACGAATATTGTGTACCATTTTAAATCATGCGAGCAAACGAAAGAGTGCAGATGCCCCAAAATCAATACGGCCTCCGAAGTTAAGAACCTAAGTCTAGTCTTTGACCAGCATCTAAGGTGGACACCACATATTGACTACCTTGTAAAGAAATTAAGAAGGGTCTTGTACATATTTTATTACCTGCGTAAGCTTACTGTACGTAAAACCATGGTCAATATATACTATGCTTTAGTGAATAGTGTACTGCAGTATAGCATCTCATGCTGGGGAGGCATGAGTATCACGAATTTGCAACCTCTCCTCAAAATTCAAAAACTAATTGTTAAAACCCTGGCTTTTCGTAAAATTAGGTCTCCCTCAATGCCACTCTTCCGCGAATTAAACGTTCTTCCACTTAGGTCTGTATATATTCACAAAATTGTTTGCTAATACCATAAGGCATCATTGTGTCATCCAGTTGCTAGCTGTCATTTTACTCGTGATATGAGTGATCATAAGGTGATTGTACCCAAGACTAATACAGAGGCTGCTCATAAATATTTTACCTACATAGCTCCAAAAATATATAACCAACTACCACTGTACATAAGAAAGAGTGTTAGTGTGCATAGATTTGGCAAAGATCTCCGATCATGGCTGCTTGGTATAGACGAAGTAGAAAGCCTTACCAAAGTCTTGAAATAGGTGCTAAAAAATAATTCTTGTATTATCATACTATGTTTACAATGTTTACAATCATTACCGAGATTTTCCCCTTTTTTCCCAGCTGCCCTGCGCACGAGTGTTTCACTCAAGCAGGACTTTTCTTCCAAATGGTTGTTCTATATTTTTACCTGTACATTTGTATTTTTACTTACTCGCATACTTTTAAATCATTCAGATTGAATGTTAGTATCTCCCTGACAGCTACCATATATATTGTATAATCTGTATTCACCATGCGAACAATAAACTTTACTTCACTAAAATTGATAATTTTAATAGGAACCGCTTCAAAAATCGGTCTAATTGTACTTTGCTTGCCAGCGGATTGCAGAATAAACCGAAACATCGCTTTATTGAATTTAACTATCAACTTGTTAGCTTTCATTCTTTGCAGACTTTAAAAAAAAAAGCACTTGCATTTAGTGAAACAAACAAAACATGTGGGGTTGTTTAGAAAATAAATTTTGTTCAGCATAACCAGATTTTTGTTACGGCAGCTGTATTGCGTTTGGTTTTGGAAAATTGTAACAATCTCCTTACGTTCAAATGTCTGATTATTGCAACAAAGTGCGACATTGCGGTAGCGACAAACTTCAAAATTGTGTTGCAGTCATCGTGTTGTCGTGGTCATCGTGGCTGAGCGGTGAGAGAGCTCATCCTGGTTGCTGGAGGTTTGAGGATCTGGTCGAACTCCTGGAAAGGGGACCTTGGCAGATTCCCTGCCAGGACTGCCGGCCAGATAGCGTGACAGGCTACCATGCTAGCACCTTCAGCGGCTATGGGAACTATTCTGCCAATTCTGGACAATCTTTCGGCCCCAACGATGATCGGAGGTTTTCCAGTTCCCGGGTTGGCTCCTCCATTTACCAGATATTTCTTCTTCTCAAAGAAGTCTGGTAATGTTCAAAATTAAGCCGGTCCAGCCATACGAGAATTAAACTGCTTCAGGTGACTTAAGGCTCAAAAGAATTAATTAAAAAAAAAAATGTAACCAAACGTTTGGCGAAAAGCTACGACGGTGCAGCTTTAGCTGTATTATCTACTTACAGAAACTTCATTTTTATAGAATAGAGCTTATCATAAACTGTTATTAATTAACCTAAAAGCTATGAGTGTCCTTTTGTACCGTTTTATCCCATCTTAGTTTAGAAAGATACGTCATAATCAAAGACATAAATTATTTCTAAAGATCTAAAGAGTATAACAGGGTATGATAGGCAGAAATTAGCTAAGCTGTTCTGTAAGAAAATGTGCCCAGTCAAGGAGCAACTTTTATCATTGCCTCACCTCTGTCCTTTTTGGAAATAAAATGCCCTTTTTGAAGAAAAAACATGGCCTATTTTGCTTTTTTGCACTGAACAATGATGGTCGCAGCGAGGTGAAAGGGCCCAGAGACCTAAAAAAGGGCAAAAAAGAAAGCCAGGAAGGCCAATAAAGGATACAAAAAAGGGTCCAAAAGTATAAGTCACAAGCCAAAAAAAAAAAGGTCCCCAGAAAAGCAAAGCCTCAGCGTGCGCCCTTTTACCGAAAGTTGTCTTTCGCATGTCTATGTACGCTACTGCCTCGCCCACTCAAAAAGTCAGATATCCGTTTGCGTATTCGCGTAATTGCGATAATTACGTATTATTTTTGTTATTCAACGCAAGCCCGATGCATCTTATAACGAATTTTTTTTCCCCTTTTTTTTTCAGTCTTTCACAATTTTCTTGACTTACAAGCGCGGAGCAGCGTTGGAACACTGAACGCACGCACGCACGCGCTCAAATCACAAAGCCATCGGCGGCTGATCTCCCAGCTTGAACATCCCAGTAAAGAAGTGCTTGGGGAAGCTTTTGGTGAGTATACGCCCCCTGTCTTAAATTTGCTATTACGGCATTTTTTTTTTTATACTCCTCGTATTATTCGCTGAAAAGAGTTTTCTTTTAAAGGCTAGTTTTGTGCGTTTTGAAGATGGAAGTGTCCGACCGTCGCGCAACGTAAACAACTGGAAACGACCATCTGAAGCGGGCGTATTGGCAAATCCAGCCCTCGGGCCGCGAGCTTTATTTACTTATTGATCCGCCGTCCCCTTTTATAAACTGGCTTTTCACCAAATGGATGGACGACGAAGCCAAGGTTTGGGCACTTTTGTGTCCTAGTTTCTCAATGGCGTCGTAACGTAACTCTATAACAAAGAAATGACGGTGTGGTTAAAACTTGTGGCGGAGTTGCGAAGACCTGCTGCACTAGATTGTGGTTCGTAACCATGACGCGTTTTAAAGCTGCTACCTGTTTGGTCAACTCTATACTTAGCGCCACTTACGATCAAGTTGCATCAGAAGCGTGTAAACCGGGCGTTTCTTATCCTTGCAGCCCTGCAAGCAGCTGCAGAAGTTTGCTAAATGCCTACGTCACGCAAACGTCATTAGCTCTAGATGGCCAAAAGAAACAGGTCCTGGCGGATTAGTAAACAGAGGGCTATCAAATTATTATTATTATTATTATATATTATTATTATTATTATTATTATTATATTGAAATTAAGAGACCAAATAGTAATTTCAAAAAACTATTTCTCGAAAAGTGTACATAAAAAACTCAAAAACAACTAATCGGGATAGTTGAGAAAACAACAAATCAAATGTGCGTTACCACGATGGAGCAATAAGTATGGAGTCAGAAATAAAAAATGTTATATACCCTTCATATTTAGCAATCTTCCTCTGACAAGTTATTATTACATAACAGTATTAAAGAGTTAAAACCCAAATTAAAAGAATTTCTGCAAAGAGGATTAAATGGCTTGTGTTAATCAACGAAGAACAATTTTTAACATTCACATTTGTTGCAATATTGTTTTCATAAATTTTGGACTCAAGGTGTACTATTGTAATGGTTGATATATATGTTCTATCAAGAATTTATAGGGTTTGGGAGGAGAATTTGTAACTCTAAAAAGTCCCTATTGAAACACGTTAGATTCGTCCCCATTAGTTCCGTCCGAGTTTTCAGAGGGCGCCACGTGTTCTATCTGGTAATTTTTGCTCATTTTTCAGCCCAAGTCTAAAATAGACTAAATTACGACTAAGCTAAACTAAATAATAATTAAATACATGCTGGTTTCGTTCAATTTAGTTTAATTTTAGGCTGAAAACTGAGTAGAAATTTTCACATAAAACTAGTGGCGCCCTCTATAAACTTAGACGGAACTAATTGAATGGATCTGAGACGTTTCAGAAGGGGTCTCAAGTTACAAATACTCCTCCAAAACCCTATAAATTCTTGGTTCTACGTATGTGTTGCTCTCACACAAGTCCATAAGAACTTCGAGAATGTACAGCAATAAATTTATTTATTTATTATTATTATTAATTGCATCGCCAAAAAATGACCGCTGACATATTCGTGCAATTGCCGTAATCTTCACTCTCTGGAAAAAAACATTATTGCGAAAGTTTTATTGGCAATTGAAATGAATCGATAGAATTTCAAGGCTGTGTATTAATTACTTCATCTACCTTCAGCTTTGTGGTTTCAGTTAAATCCACCATGACTATAAAAACACAGCCGTATGTGCTGTAGATGGTCTAATTTTTTATCGGTGGGAAGCGGCCATCTTGTTTCCGCAGCAGATCTATAAGGGCTGTTTTTTAAAGCCAGCGGCTTGCGACTCGCTTGCAAGCGGAAACGCTGCCTGTTTGTTATTTCAATGGGAAAGCGTTCCCCGCGGCCAAGCGACTCGCAAGCCGCTGACTTTAAAAACATCCCTACAGCACCTTTTTTGTTGCTGCATGGTTGCATTTAGCGCTGCACGAATCGAGGAAAAGAGACGCGTCCGTTACATGCAGCACTGCAAACTACAGCTAAATTGTAGGGAAAAGAAACAGCCTTTTAGTGAACTGCTTTATTAGCACTGCGAGGAAAATAAACGCACGGTAAAGATTTCGGTAAAGATCAAATTGCACTCGTTTATAACAATAACGTGTACTTTTTAGCACTCTAAAATACAAAACGAACAATTAAAATTGTTCGTTGCATTCAGCATTCTACACGGTGTAACAGAAATGTATGTCAAAAATGAAGGGGAATGTTTTACATAACAAACTGATGAAAAAATTCCATATGAACATATATACGGAAATGCGTCCTTTTCGAGTATTTTTTCCTTTCAGAAATACAAGTGCACATCCAAGATCCAGGGCGAAAGCTCAAATAACAAAATTTAGGTTTTATTGTGGTGTTCCCCTGTTGATTTTCCCCAGAACTACTGAACAGGTGGGACGGCCCATTCCCTGCCCCTTATCGATATAGTTATAACCCGACTGAAACTAAGTTTTAACTGCTTGAATACTGGAAGGTCGCACGAATCTTCATATGTCAGGCATTAGGCTACGCTGCTTTCGTCCTGGATCTTGGATGTGATCATGCATCTCGGAAAGGAAAAATTTCTCGAAAAGGACGCATTTCCGGATATATATGTTCATATGGAATTTTTTCATCAGTTTGTTATGTAGCACATGCCCCTTCATTTGTGACATACATTTCTGTTACACCCTGTATGTATACAATAAAAAGAAATAATTTGAGATTTACCAATTCTAGTACCATTTCTTGCCAACAGATGCCTTTAATAGCAAAATGTGTTACACGATTCAACTTAATTTGTAAGGCGTATGTTTTTTATTTATTTTTTTTTCCATAAAAAGAACAAACATCCCTCATCACATCTATCATTTCATTTCTATCATTATTATTCTCTCATTAGCCATTCACAGGATATCGGCTCGTAACTCTGTAGTTGGATCACACTGTATATCCATGGTCGACCGAATTAAGTTTCTTAACATTTTTGCGCACACTGGGTAATAAAGCTGACTTTCGTTCGCTTCGCTCACTCAATCAGCGCACCATGTGACTAAAATCACCTACCCGCCGCTAATACTCTCCCCTTTCTATGATCACTTCTATTATATTCTTGCATATTCATTTTCATGTTCATGCTGGCCGAAATAAATGAGGCTCAAGACGATCTTTGAAGCTACCCATTCGAGAAGCATGCTGTCCTGAAAAGCTCCCCAAATGCTTCCCTCCTGCCAGATTCGCGGTGCAGTTGGTTTTTACTTAACTCTTAAAAGTGGTCTTACTTTCTAGGATCAATATAGACTGCTTACAAGTTACAAGGATGAGCATAACACATCATTCGGTAAACGCCCGTTGCGATGTGTTTCTAAACTAGAGGGAAGAGTGAGATGGGTTCCTTTAAGCCACTTCCCACAACGTCATCAAAACCGATCAGTTTACGAACACCACTGCCACACTTGTCGTTCTCAAGATTAGAAAAATAAGCAATAAACGCTGCCACATCTGTTGTCTACAAGAGAAGTGTTACGAGCAACACAATACAGTGCTTATTAATCTCTGATTAATGCACGGTGGTGACGTCACGCTAATACATCCCCATGCTAAAAGTGTAGTCGTTATATACGGTTAATCTGAAAACCCACACACGTCACAGTGGGTTAATTTTGATACCCACACTTTTTTGATAATCAAACACTTTTTACGCGGGTCTACACAACCCCTGCTCGACCATGTGACATATGACCCGAATTTGTAAAATTACCGTACACAACACAAATGAAACCAGCATAAACAAGCACATTACAACCTGCGACATTTTTCTTTCTAGTCTAACACGGAAAAAAAACACTCGCGTACTATGCTAGACCCCCACCCACGGAGGAATGGCCCAACCCGGCAATCTTTCGTTCCGACGGTACGAAAACCAGGCTACTGACACTTCCTAAACACACCTAAAAACCTACGAGACTCAAGCGAAGAGCGCATTTTATATACTCATCATATTTAAACTATTAAAGTAGAAAAAAAATACAATTTTACCTTAAACACAAACATTGGTATTACGTAGCATCTCTCCCCTTCGGTCGGCCTTCATACACAGGAAGCTTCCAACCCCGTTTATAAACCGGAACTTCCGTTCAGGAATTTACATAAGTCACATGTAGAAAATCTTAAATTCTTGAAACAAGTCTTTAAAAACCTCTAATAACACCACGATAAATTAGCTCGACGTCACACCTTAGCATTAAAATACGTATCCGTGAGTCCTTGTCGATTTAACGGCTATAATTGCTCTTGAGCTCGAAACGGCTGGTCCACTATCTCGGGGGTGAAGGGAAAAACTCGTGGGCTTCGCCCTCTCGTGTTTCCCTCCTCGATACTGGACTAGCCCTCGATACCTCGATAGTGGACTAGCCGTTTCCTGCTGGCGAGCAATTATAGCCGTTAAATCGACGGATATCTCTCACGGATATCACGGATCACGGACTCACGGATATCTACTACTTAATTGGATTTGTTATTTTCCATATCTCACTGCCTACAGTTTAAAAACACGACCATCTCACCTACAACTGGTGATGGCAGCCACGTTGGATCAGTAAGTGATCAGGAAGTGAGCGAGAATAAAACTGTCTCACTTGCCTCAGCGATATCTCAGCTCCATGACGTCATAGTGAGAGAAGTTTGATCAGTCGCCTCGAGTCAACAAACAGATATTCTTACTTCCCTCTAGTTTAGAAACAACTCCTTTGCGTGTAACCATCTACTGTCATTCACTTTTCTTCTTTCTGACTCCCCTCGTTCCACCAGTGAAAGTTAACGATATCATTCTCCTAATAAAGAATAGTCAGCTGGATGATTCATCAGACTTTAAAATAAAAGCCCCCGGGAAAAAAAACTGATGGAAAAAAAAGCCGATGGAAAAAAAAAGCCGATAGGGAAAAAACGCGAAAACAATCTGGTGGGAATTTTTCGAAAATCCTACATTTAAATAGGTTTGTGCGCAATGGACAATGGCCTTAGCTGGAAATACTATCCAGCACTCGTCTGGCATGCTAATAAGCAAGACTAATCGCCGTTGTTCTGACCAAAACCAGGAATTAATAACGGCAAGCTTTGGTTATTGCGTATGATTTATTCGCTCTTCAGATTACCTTATTTCCTCGTTTTTTACAAGCCTTGTCTATTTTTTTTTGTGGTATGGGAAGGAGGAGTGGGGGAGGGGGAGGGGGCAACACACCCCGGAAAAAAGTACCAACGTGTGTGTAGAGAAATATCGAATAGCTGTAAAAAAAAAGTTAAAGGAATTTTGAGTAAACTCATGTTTTTTCTAATTATCTTTTAATTATCCATAGTCGATCAAATTCAATACTCCACCACCTTCTTCCCCAGTTATGGAATTTGAAGAAAATGTATGATTCCTGGCGCCCCCCCCCCCCCCCCCCCCCGATCCGTCCATTTCAAATTTGATGGAAGTCGTGATTTTACGAATTTTCTTTTACTGAGGACGACACTTTTTCCCCACCACTTCCCCAGTAAAGGAGTTTGTGAAGAAACTTGTGACTTCGAGGTTTCCTTTAAATGATTCACTTTAGGAAAACTTAAGGCATCCTTGGTCGAGCAGCAATCAGCTCTTAATGTTCAGAAGTTATGAGGCAAAATCCTACTCTGCGTGAAATTGCTTCATTTTCGAAAAAGTGTTTGGAACGTACTCACCTACGAGGTCATAATTCACAAACGTACCACTTTTTAAAGAAACTTTGACATACACAAAATTGTTGCTAAACTGGATGAGGTTTGTTTTTTTTTTTTTTGCCATGATGATGAATTTACACCTAACTATGTATACGTAGTATTTTTTGGTGATTTTACACCAGATTTGTTTTGCGATTTTTTCCCCAACTGCTTTATTTCCCGTGGCTTTTTTTTCCGCGGCTTTATTTTCTATCGGCTTTTTTCCATCGGCTTTTTTTTCTTTCAGCTTTTTTTTCCGGGGCTTTTTTCTTCCGGGGTTTTTTTTCCGTCAGCTTTTCTTCCCCGAGGTTTTTTTTCCCGCGGCTTTATTTTCCATCAGCTTTTTTTTTCCAGGCATTTTTTTTCCGTTAACCGGTTCAGGACAAGTTTTGGTGTGCTAACTAGTGATGGCTGGTTCTATAGTGAAGTGCCAGCTTGGGCGCAAATAAATTCTTACCGAAGTGACACTAAAGAGGATAGTGGCTGCGATTATGTAAATAAACTGGCCGCCAACGGCTATTTTTAGATATTCACCGAAGTGGTTTAGGTCATAACATTGTTTGGAAAGTTTTAAGAGATAAATAATCCACTGAATGCTTGTGTAGCCCAATCCTCGGTTGTTTTTTTTTATACACCACTAAACGAAAATAGAACGTTCCCTAGGGCATTTTGCAAAACCTAATGCAAATTTTAAACAGTTATGCTCAGCATTATCTTTTCCTTTACTTGCTTCAGTCAATTTCACGCGAACATTGGGTTCGAAAGTTTAAACCAATCGGCAGGGGCGACAAGATTTTTTTTTTTTGGGGGGGGGGGGGGGCCCCACGGGAGTGGCAGGAGAGAGTTAAGTGTTGATTCTGTCCCTAGGCCCGTGCTTCAAGAGGGCCCAGCCCACCAACTTAAACACCAGTACCTCTGGCGGCCCTGCCAATCGGGAATGTGCAAGTATTCAGATGCGTACCATGTTTATTTATTTATTATTTATTTATTTAAGTTAGTCGTAGCACCTAAAGGCATTCAAACGGCATTCACAGAAAAGAGGCAGAGAATTGCCCAAAACTTTTAACAAAAACTAACCGCAAGAATGTTGACGCTGCATACAATCATGTTGTGAATCTAAATACTTTTTTGAAAGCAATAAAGCTTCAGGCATTCACAGTTTCAGTAGTCAACTCGTTCCAGTTTCTAACAGTTTTTGGAAAGAAGGAATCCGCAAGTACATTTGTATAACACTGCACCCTATTATCCTTCTTCGGGTGGTCATGTCGCCCAAGATAGCTAGGAATTTTTATGTAGTCGTCTGGGTTTAAAAGGATATAGATCCTGTAGAACAGTCCCAGTCGATGATCCCTTCTTTGAAGTGGCTACAATTTCAGGGTGTTCAGCAAACCAGAGACACGGGTTTGCAGGGTTTAGCAAGGTTACACGCAAGGTTTTCCCCGTCGAAAGAGCCATCCCTTCAACGGGGAGGGGAGCGGGGGCCGGATCATGGATGGGTGTAACCTACGGAGTCAGCGCTCCTTGGTGCACCTTGCCGTTAACAGAGCTGTTGAGCGCATACTGCTAACCACCGTGTACACCAGAGTTGGTCGGAGTTGGTCGGGTTAGAACCGGATCGCACTGGTTTAGCCGTAATCCGCTGGTTACGAGGCAAGGACTCGGGCAGCTGTACTATAACAGCCCGAATTCGAAGACTCAGGAGTTGGTGTGGGAGTTCTGACTAAACGGTTGGATCTCCAGGAGCCTACGTAGGTGTACGCAGAAGGCCAAATTCTGCTATGAGCCTAATATGTAATGCAATGGTGTACAGTCCCCTAGCTGTGCAGTAAGATGTGAATTAGGATTGAGCATTGTGTCTTGAGAATAATCGTCCACTTCCATAGGAATCCTTACATGGGAAGGGGGACCGGGGGAAGCAGAAGAATTCAGGACCAATCTAGGTGGGCATGGGTATCTTCATGGAGAGTCGGGTGGTCTTTAGAAATGAGTTGCTGGCATGCTATGGCAAAAAAAGACTGGGATGTACACTTTTTTAATTGAATCGTGGGTAGTATACTGTGTCACCTGAACATTTAAGGCATTTCTTTTTCAGAGCAGATATCCATTTCTGCCAAAGTATCTAGTGCAAAATATTGCTTTGATATTAAAACATTTTTCTTCAGTCTAGAAGGGTGGGGGGGGGGGAGACACGGCAAATGTGTATTACAAACATTGACTCGTGCCTCGTTTCATCACAGCAAAATAAAGTCCAATAGTTGAACGACACAAGTTACTTAAAGTAGCCTACACACAACGACTTTTGCAGATTAATAACATTCCGAATTAGTAAACGCCAAAAAAAAAGGTTTCAAATTGGAAATTTGAATTCAATGACCACAACAATGCTGCCGTCTATTTTCTTATTCGTTTGTTTCAAACTTGGTTCTAATTCGTCTTCGGAGCTGATATAACCCAGTTTGGGCTCGTGCTCCCTAAAAGCAACACCACACCACCAATTTGGAAGAATTCGGTAAATACCTGAACTTCTTCCTACAGGTTGTAAAAGAACTCATATCAAAAACCAAAACTGATAAAAGGGACCGCCACCGAATTGTTCGGCCCTTTAAAGGAGTGATATCAACACACCAGAACATTCGCCAAGTTAATCGTACCACTTAATAGTTCGAAGGTTGAATGAAAACTAAAACATTGCTACTTTTGGTAGGAATGTTTAAGTTTTCATTTAATGTCCAAAGTATTATTTGGTGCGATTAAGTTGGCGAATGTTTTGGTGTGTTGATATCACTCCTTTGAAGGGCCGAACAATTCGGAACTTGGCGACCCCTTTTACCAGTTTTGGTTTTTGATATGATATCAGTCCTTTTTTTTTTTAATTGCGTATTAGACTCAACTCCGCTACCGTGCAGATGGGTAATAAAGTGGCATGACAACAAGAAATTGGTTTTCCACAATTTGATACTACCTTTTGCCTATAGGCCGAACCATTCTCAACTTGGTCACCTCTTTATAGGTTTTTGGTTTGGTTTTAATTTTGTTATAATTTGTTTTATTTCGTTAGTTTTGGTGTGTTGATATCACTCCTTTGAAGGCCCGAACCACTCTCAACTTGGTGGCCTCTTCACCAGTTTTTTGGCTTTGCTTATTTTGCTTTGTTTTTAAAGTTGGTTTATTTTTCGTGAATTGGACGTGAATACAATTTCTTTGGCAACGTTGTTTAGATTTATCGTGATACACTAGTGTGTATCTAGGCATGCACGTCAGTATACACGTTCCGAACTTTGGCTGTCTATTGAGAGACGATGCCGACAATACTAACAATGGTTATAACAATATTTTCGTACTTAGGCGCCATCCCACGCCATCCTCGTTACACCCCTAGGCTCCAAACCATAAAAAGTACGCAGTTCGTATCGTACTGCAGCCAGTCGTCCAATTTCATAGCTGGAAGCCTTCCCGTTATCTCGGTATCGATGAATAATCACCCTATGGACATTAACATGGGGATGAGCGGACTAGAATTACCTAGATAGCTAGCTAGTTACACATTTTTAGTGTTATTGAGGGTCAGATTTTGCATTGAAAGCAGCTTAGCTGGCATTCCTACACGAGTTCATTTTTGTCATGTTTTTTTTTGTCAAGAAATTTTTGTCAGGTAATTTTTGTGTTGATTTCAACACAATTTAAGTTTTTGTACCGCATTATTATTTTTCCCCAAGTACCTGGAATGTGCCCAACTATGCTTCAAGATCAAGACACTAACGCTATGGCGCCGCGCTACATTGGTTTACAACCTCAACAATTTAATTGATGTTTGTTGTGATGATTGTTGCCTGACTTGGCGCGACACACTAGCGTGTGTCTAGATGTCGTGAAGACCCATAAAGTCGTCAGTGGGTGAATTTGTGCACAGAAGGCCTTTGACCATAACTGAAAGACGTGATACTCGCAATGCTTGTAGTACGGCCGTTTTTTCTTTGTTTCTTTTGTTAATGTGAAAAAAAAATAAAGCTAACGTAAGGCAATCTAATTTTCTTTTTTTTTTGTATATTTTTAAAAATATCTAGTTCATTTCCCTGAAAATTTTATTTTGTCATGCAAGTTAGCAGCAATGTTGATAGTGTTGAGTTAGCCTATTGCAATAGCAAAAACATGGATTTTACCGTTTTTTTCCGGTTATTACCGGCTAAAACTGGAAAAAAACCATCAAGCCGCTTTATACGCTTATTTTCGCAGTAAAATGTATTCTTCTCACAATATCTATGCCAATTTTCGACAGTCAGTTGCATAAATTTGCGTAGATTTTGTGATCAGAATATCTTTTACTATGAAAATAAGCGTATGAAAGATAAATAAGAAGTGAATATGAATTTTCAAAGAAAACGGTGTGACGTTTTCAAGGCGGGGAGCTTTTATAATTTGACTATTGTAGGGTACACTTTTTTTTAATTCGCCGTCCAATTCGATTTTTGCTATATTTTTGGCCAAAGTGGCAAAAACGTGGCAAAAAACCGGTGGCAAAAACCTGCCAACTCTGACATAGTGGTCTAGTGCTTTGTTGGCCCAATCGAAAGATGCGAGCTCAATTTCCGGGCTCACAGTTACTACTTTTGCAATGATTGCAAGAAAGCGTATTTTAATAATGCGCTTTGAGATTCCCATCAAAAAACACGGTACGTGTTAACAAGGCCATTCTGCTTTGGAATGCGATTGATGCCAGTACGATCAGAAACCTTTTCCTTCCTTCCCTCCCTTTGGCGAACAGTGGACACGTCCCACGCTGCTCCACCACTGCACGTATATAGCAAACGGAGGGTCTGCTTAATCCAAAGTAACAAACCTTATGCAAGTCTTTCTAGCACTCATGTACAATTATTTTCAGTTTATCTACCTAAAATTCTAGTGGTACCAACACACATTACGTGGTGCCGTAACTGTGTCCGCCATCTTTACCAAGCCTGCACCAATCTAAACGCGATTGCGAGTGTTTACATGAATGAAGACGATGCACATCCGACTCCCGAACTACCCTCCGGTGTGCACCGCTAGTGTATAACTCGTGTTGAAGATTCAGATGTGCAGTTAGTACATATGGTTTTCGACGTGTAGTCAGCTTAAAAACGCCTTTTTTTTTTACTTTCCTACACTCACAAAAATTAATGAGCGCTTGTGAACTTGTACACTATGATGACACTGATCACTTACAGCAAACATCACTGTGTACCGGTGGGGGTGGGGAGGGATTGAGGTTTATGACACGTTGTCAGCTAGGTCATTAGCGCAAACCTCAGCCACAGTGCAGTGGCCCGGGTTGCCACTGCGCCACACATTACGAAGATTAAGGACGGGAAAGCCAAAGGTTCACAAGAAATAACTAAATACAGATGCAAACCTATTTACGTTCCTTTTGGACTTATATGTCAGACTGCCTGAGCGGGGAATCGAACCCAGGACCTTTGAAATCAAAGGCCAAGGTTCTACCGCTGAGCCAGACTGACACGGCC
>JAHWFP010146090.1:84700-104697 GCA_023313725.1 Lithobius niger
ACAAATAATGACTTAAAACGTGAGACAAGATTATCAATAAGACGTTCAGTACGAGTTTCGGTGATCGTCATGGCACGAACGGAATAATACAGCTGAATCCGGGTACGGAATTGTTCAACAAATTGTTCCGGTTTTGCCCCATACATCATTATTTAAAATATTGCTTATTTGTCCGTCGCATGATGCGCGCTACATGTCCCTTTGAGGTAAATGCCTGTCAGGACTTCGAACCAGTCTCTGTGCGTTTGCTGTATGCGTATGTCAAACGTGTATGAGGCTGTTCCACGCCTCGGTATAGCTAAATAGTATAAGTGCGTGTCGTTCGCTTATGTCCAGGCTCATTTGTTAGGTCATTGTTCAATACGTGAACAAGGTGACCTGGTAGCCGGACTACATAATATAAGCTTTAGAGTAGCAGTCTTGCCTCTATATTTGTCATTATTTATTAAAGTAAAAGCCGTATGCAGGGATATATGAAATAGACACTGTACATGTGGTAAAAACAAAAATTAAAGGCACACAAAAATCAAAAAAATAAATAAACATTTTCGCCTGTACAGAGTGCTTCAAATTTTAAAATATCGTATATTTCCGGGCTTTACAGTTCATCAACTACTTAATTTCTCAAATAAATAAAGCTTACCATAATTTCATGTTGTCACCATGTTTACCCGCATTTTCTACTTTCGTTTGGTATTGTCGACGATTGTTTTCTTTTCTTTACCACGAATACAATGTGTTTTTATGTAGCCCTGCATGACAGGGGGGGCATCAGGAACAAAGTGCAAAATGGGCAGGAACTAATTTTCCAATCCTCGAACGAGCATTACTATCCTCATATAGCCTGTGTCTTTAAATGGTTTCTGTCTTTACTTAATGGTTTTTATGGTTTTGTTTTAATGGGTTTCGCCTTTGTTTTCACGGGTTTTTCTTCTCCCCAATCTGCCTAAAGGGAAAAAAGGCACACACACACACACAAAACAACAAAATTCGGCAAAGCACGCAAAAGCGGGGGGCAGTGGCGGGGGGTGGGGGGTGGCACGTGTCCCACAAGTGCCCCAATGTGTGGACAGTTTTTGCGTACTACTTCTTTCTTCACATACACAAAAAAAAGTTTTTTGTGACAGTCAGTTTTTTCCTTTAGGCATTTTGGCATTTTGACAAAAGGGCATAAGTCCACTTTTGGCATTGTTGAGGTTAGTCCAAAAATGGCTTGTCTATACATTCTCTTTGCTTTGACAAAGTGACGTTAGTCCACCCTAGCATTTTCTAGCTTATTTTGTATATGTCCGTTGGAGGTAAGTCCACAAGCAGTCAATCTAATTTGACAAACGGAGCTAAGTCCAACATACCTCCTTTTGTTCAAAAAATGGACTTAAGCCCTTTTGTCAAAACGCCACAGAATTATTAGGAGTAGCCCAGTTTTCAATAATCCGTTCTTTTTTTGGTGGGGAGGGGGGGCAAGTTCCTTGTGCTCTTTAACTAGGTTCCCTAAAATGTCCTTGTATGGTAACTATATAGCTAACTTTTATTATTATCGGCAAAAAATTCTGCCTCATTTTAGTGGCTACTATATTATACGTGTGGTAACCGCCTATCCACTTTTCTTGATGCTAGTATCGCCGTTTGCCTTGTTTTGGAAATTATCCGAAAAAAGGCCATCATGAAAAAAAAATAGGCTCATAAATTTATGTATATGTATAGACCAACCAATAACTGAACGCACCTTAAAAGTTATATTGCTTATTTACGATTTACAACATTAATTTCTTCCTCGCTACTACGAATGAAGCAAGTAACGTTAAGTAATTAAACATCTGAGCGATTTTACGGTCGATTTAAAGATCCTTGGTCGGAAATGTCATCGTCTAGGAAGGCTGATGGAGAGTTACTAAGAGCCACCTGGCAACGGCCGAAGAACTCCAATTAAAAAAATTTTTAAATCCCCCCCATGACATTAAAGAGTGTTGCCAAAGCATATTTGAGTTCGTAATTCCTGCATACGCGGAAAAGCATCTGGCGCACGGAATCGAATCAGTGGCAGTTTCGCCATAACAAATCGAAGATTATTATTGCGTTTCCACGGCCGAGTTAATTTCTTTTACCCGCCGTCTTGAATATTGCTCTGTATACAGACAGAATATTTACGTTCAAACATGATAAAAATAAATTCTTTCGGGGAAGATGAAGTGTAAGTAAGGGGTCTCCAAACTGCGGCCTGGAGGCCAGCTGCGGTCCGCGAAGCACTTTTATCCGGCCCGTGTTTTATTTTCAATAAATGCGATTTTTCAGTTGTTTATCCTTTTGAAGGTATATTTGAAGGTACACGAATGAGTGAAGCGAAGGTTATTTTTTCGAAACCAGGAACATATCGACTTCGTGCAGGAATGGCTGATGAGCATCTGGCTGGTGAGAAACAATGGGATGAGGGTTCGGTGAGAAGCAACTGTAACTTTGGGGAGTGGGTGGAAAAATATTGTTACCTTATAATTAACATAACCAGTGTTTGGTATTGGGCAAGGTCACTCCTCAGTAAACGGAGGGGGAAGGGGGGGGGCCCCCCACTGCTGAAACCCATAGAACCAGACGAGGAAATATTCGGCCCTCTAAAGATAAGCAACTGTGCTATATGGCCCTCAGTTTGAAAAGTTTGGGAACCCCTGCCGTAAGTGGACGATATAAAGCACAACAGCCTAAAACCAACAAGCTTTATATGGCAAATAATATGTCTTACACTTGTTTATTTTTTTTTTAATATGCCTATTTTTTATCTCTCTTGAATACAAACAAAAATATTTTATATAATAAAGAAGAAAGAATTTGCACTGTACCCAATTTTATACAGCATTTTACAGCATCTAAAATCATTAAAAACGCATGATGTGCGCGCGTCTGTACTTCTGTACCTCTACTTCTCTTGAGTCACGCCACCTACAAAGATGGGAGTAGGACCACAACCATGAAAGATAATTAAATCGCGGAGCCGTTAGGCCTATTTTTGTCGCTGAAACTTGATTTTATGACCCTCAAAGAAGCGATAAAACTTGCAAAAATAACGCCAACGTTTATTGACCTTCATGACATTTGTTCATGACGTCATGGTTTGTTCATGCAAGGTTTATTATGCCTCAACAAACTTTTCCTGATAAAACGATGACGTCATGAGCAGTCGTGAAATGCCGGAGCGCTTAGGAAGATGATGGACGAACTTTGAGCAATAACTGCAATTAGTTTGCATCGAAAAAATCGGTACACCGATTTTGTGATGCTCTTAGAAAAGAAATTTATGTAATTCCTATAATTCCTCCTGTTAAGAAAAATGGTGAATCAGCGACGGACCAAAAATACGGAGTGAGAAGATTTGTTTGAAAGACGTTAAAACAACACGTTAAAACAAATTGAGGACTGATCCGGTGTTTGACGTGTTAATTAAATCGGTTTTAAATCGATTATATCTCACTCGAACAAGATCAACGATGGTTGGGTGCCGGGAGACTAACATTGTCGTAGGTTTGAGCTAGCTAGCTCGTTGCGGAGAACCAAAATTAAATGGTCATGATTGTTCCTCAAATCTTCAAGTTTTAAACCGTAGGGTGCGAAGTCTTAAATTTTGACTCAAAATTGCGCGGCCGACATGACTGAGTGACTTATTTACTTTCTCAATGCGGCCTTCGGGAAGCCAGTTGAATTGTTTCGGCAATTGTTGCCACGATACTGAAACAATCCAGAATCAACTACTCATCGAGATGACGCATGCTAAATCCAGAAATACGCTAATGTGTTGCCATCAAATAATAATCATGGGACAAACCTTTGGCGGAACCTAACATAAGTATCCATTTCTAATGTTCCGTTTTTTCGAAAACAAAAATCGGTGGACAGTGGACACATATAAAATGGAAGCGAAAAAAGCCAACAAATCAACTGAGCAAAAAAAAAACGTTACAGCTCGTATCCCCATACTCACAGCCCTGAAGGTACACGAATAAAAACGGATTAGAGTTCACTCGAACGCAATGAACTATAATTTGAACTCCAATTCGCAAAACGTAAACCCACAAACACACACAAAATAGACGCCATAAACAGCAAAACGCTACAAAATTGAAGGATAAAAATACATACACAAAATGAACACAACTTATAGTTCAAATTATAGTTCGTTGCGTTCTAGTGAACGCTAATCCGTTTTAATTCGTGTACCTTCAGGGCTCTGAGTATGGGGATACGAGCTCTAGTCTTTTTTTTTTCTAAACGGCGAAGCCGTTTTTTGCTCAGTTATTTAAATCGCTTTACCGTGTCAAATAATACAGTCATTTAGTTTCAACACAAACAAACGTCTTGTCAGTAGCAAACACGAGCGATAACTGGTCTGGAAGGTTCATTGTTTTAAACTAGAAAAAGAGAACCGTTTCAACGATTTGCGAAGACCTCCGAATCGTCTTCATGAATGGAGGGTAATGGAAATCTTGAGCAGGAAAACCCCCAATTTCACTTGCAAACAATCCGATTTGTTTTCATCCTCCTCCCCTCCCCAATTTCTTCCCCCGTTTTCGTTCTCGATCCTTGTCTTTTGCTCCCAGTATGTGTCTTTTTCCCTTAAAAATGGTGTTTCCTTAAACTCCCCGTGACACCTAACGACCATATCTCCATTTCTTATCGCCTCATTTGCAGAACGACCGGTCGAAAGCCGACTTGAACGACACACACACACTAACCATGATTGCGAAAGAGTTCATAACGATTTCCAACCGCCTGATTACTCTGTGTGTGGGGGTTACTTTCAGCAACAGTGCCATGATTGCGTTGGGAGAAGGACCAGGTGGTGGGTGGGAGAGTGGTGGGGGTGCTGGTGAGTTGGGGGTGGGGGAGGAGGTACCGAAGGGAAAGAGCACCAAAATCACCAAGACTTAAAACAACAAAAGCGACCTTAATCCTCTTTTGTAGCTAGCGACACGAGCGGGGAATTGAGTCCCCATCCAACCGCATTCATGCAGATGAGCTAGCTGCCGACCAATTCTTAGGCACAGTTATTGACGACCATCGCGCCTCTGAACAAGCGGTTGTCATGACGACAGACGATGGATTTGAAGGCTTACCTTCGGCTCACTCGTTAAGAAAAGACGGGTCTTTTGAAAATGCCACGCCAATATTCCCTGCTTCCTGCCGGTTTGCGCAGAGCCGGCTCTGGATCCATCAACGTATCATCTGACGTTTGCTATACGGGCCCATTCAATCATCGTTTGGTTAAAGAATGGCGCATTTTGAACGGCAGATTTTTATTTGGGGGGGGGGGGAGCCGCCGGTGATAAAGTTAACGATTATGTACATCCAGCGGTTAATAAATCGGTGACGGTGATTTGCGTATGTGTGCCGTTGGCCTCACGTCTAAATTATACACTAAGTAATAGTTATAGCCCAACGTTTGCAACAATGGTTCCGCTGGTAAGTGGTTTTCGTTCGACTTTTGTTCGGTTTGTTCGGTTATTGTTCTCTGACAACTTCCAAGGACTGAAGGCAGTGCTTTCAGTCCGTCCGTGGAAGCTGTTGGAGAAAAATGTCGCACGAAAACCACTCATCAGCTAACCAGTGTTGCAGTAGGCTGTTTCTTATGACCAAACGTTCAATGAAATTCTGCGAAATCTACAGGAAAATTATAACGTTCTGCAAGCACAATGATGCCCTGCCGTCGAAGTTTCGTATACGCATATAGGCACGTTTATTGCGTGCTGGGGAATTTTTTGTTTGCTTTTATTTACATATTCGCCAAGCGGCATTTCGGAAGGAAAAAGCTTGTGTATATGTAGCTCTGATCCTGGAATTGATTTTCGAATTTTAAATTTCGATTAGTGCTGGATTCAGCGAACGGCATTCTTCCTAATGACAGATTAGGAGTTTATGGTTGTTTCATTATTAAAATGTATTTAATCTCAATACACACATTCCTGTTCATTTTTCCGCTTTGTGACTGCAATTAACCCTCCCTCCGCTCGGATACAAGAAGTTTTGACTCACTCCCAGGGTCGAAGCCATAGCACCAGACGACGAGTGTGCCAATTTTGCTAGGTAATTATCGGAATTTCCTAAGATCTTTTACATGCCACAATCGACATGAGCGTAAGGCATCGCAGGGCCCTTCTCTTCCCGAAAATGCCAGGGGTGGCTGAGGCCGGACTCGAACCCGAGACCTCTGGCACGTGAGACGATTGTCGATCATGCTAACCATCATGCCATCTTGCCCCATCCTCTTGAGCACAAGTGCGAACGTGCTTTCGAAGCGTTTTATTTTTGCAAAGGAACTCGGGTCAGAGATGCAACCCGATGTTGGGCCCTCTTAACTTTCATTCCAAGATGCTATCCACCACCCCGCTGTGCTACTTTGCTCGCTGTGCTCAGGTTTCCAGGGAACCCTTGCAAAGCACGCAATTCATCGCTGAGGTAGTTATTTCAAGAAATACCATTGCTGAAACAATGATGATTTTCGTGGTAAGTGAAATCGTGCTAGTTTTAAAGAAAAAGCTTTGTTATAACTGAGTTGATAGGGGACTGGTTGTCGGACCACTTATGCTCAATAAAAAAATCAATCAATCAATACTAGACTTATTGTGCGCCTTTTAAACAATGTAAGCGAAGAAAGTGTGGTCGTAACCCATGCTGTTTATCATAATGCAGTGTTTACGTCTGCTACAGGCTACTAGAAATCTGTGCTTGATTGCAAAGGTTTAAGGTTAAACCCCTACGTATTAAAAGGAAAAGAGAGATAGGTAGGCTAGCTTGTCTTGTGAAGTTTGGTACGCGTTCGATTTATTCGTGTGGCTTCACCTTCGACAGCAGCAGCATCCAAGCATTCCCAAGAACTTCCCGAAAAAATTAATTCAATCTATCTTGGCGAGGGTCTTCTAATGAACAAGAGACTTAGCGCGATTGAAGTGATAAAATTAAAATCTTGAGCCTTCTGATCAGGCCAGACTCACAAACACATACGCATGCACAAGATTTATAATTTTCGGCGCGTTCACAAACTAGGTGAAAAGTAAAAAAGAAAAAAAAAATAGGCGTGGGACCAGCCCAACAACAAGCTAACAGTGGTCCGCTATGTTGGAAATGCTGACGTGCAGACGTCATTTCCAACGTGGCGGACCACTGCCGAAAATTATAAATCTTGTGCATGACATATGAGTTTGTGATTTTGGCCTGGTCAGGAGGATCAATTTTTTACCTTTGAGTGTCTTCTAGTCAAGACTCATTTCAAGCTTTGTGTAGCGGCGCTAACTGCCTGTTCAAGGTGCTGTCAGTCTAACACCGCCATCTGGTGCACACATCCGGCGTTATTAAAGTAGTGGAAGTGGCTGTTTTTACTTTTACGAAAAATTAGCCTGCTCTCTACGGTCCCGGTGTTGGGGGGTAGGGAACTCTTATGCCTATGGCATCTAAAATGTCACTACAATAATCTCATCTATCATGACTGCCACCAAGTGGGATTTAATAGCATTCCAGGGCAGTTAAATTGACTAACCTTAAAACTAGCTATTAATCAAACGAAGTCAAAGTTGTTTTTAAAAAAAATCTCGGCAGTTTTTAATAAAACATACAATGCAAAATTATTAAAAGTTTCATTGACTTCAACTAGTTAAAAAAAACTAAGTTCAGTGAACTTCAAAAGCTTTACAAATAAAGCAAGGCAACTAAATTTCAAGTGTTTACTTTACAACATCGGCGGTTTGTAAACAAGTTTTGTTTACATACTAATTTTGACAAGTCAAAGTTTTGGTTAGTTCAAATCCATGAACGTTTACTGTTTGTTCAAATCCATGAACGTTACTAGAAAAACAAGTAGCTTTTAGTTTTTGTAGCAATGCGCCCTATCATCTGCAAGTATCAGAGTTCTATCTAGAAGGCCTAACTGCTTCAGTAATACCTTACGTGATTTTGGTGAAGTTTTAGATTAACCCAATTAGTTAAAATAAAAGAAAAAAAATAATAATAGCGCTGTGGCTAATGTTAAAGTCGTGCTTTTTAAGAAGTGGTTCCCAAACACTTAAGTACGCAGAGAGGGTTGGTCAAGAATGCCGGTGGCCTAACTCTTTACATATCACGAAAAATTGCCTAGTCGAATTTAAAGTTTAAACTATAAGATTTTGAATATCATTTCCAAAAAATTAAATTTTTAAACGTTAAACTGGTTTAAGTCCATAACTACTACGTTCTGTTCTTCCCATTGGAGAGGCATCCCGATCCCCTCAACGGGAGTAGCGACGGGCAATTCGTCTTTGTGCTTGGCTTTAGACTAACGTATCATGTTTGGTTATATAGGAGTAGATCGGATCCTGCTTGGCACCCCCACTCATAAGCGCGGACCCCGAGGAATTTTAGTATTTTTTTCGTATTTCAGTAATACGAGTGTTGTGACGTCAGAGGACGATGGCGCATGTGGTCACATCTGGTCGGCAGAATGTTGGGCCTGCCGCTAGGCAACGTGATTGACAGTTCACCGGAAATTTCGCTCGGCTTGGACGGTCAAGAGTAGGAAGAGTAGCGGATGTGAATGGCTAAGGAAACATTTTCTTAAGAATACTGCAACCTGATTGGCGAAGGGCCGTTTGGTATGGTAGAGCAGTATTTGAACGCACGAGCGGTAACTGACGATGAAGCCAGCGACTGAAACGATAGAAAGGCTTTCGAATGTCAACGGATATTTTGCTAACTGTCGGTTATGTACAACTGAATCTAGGATACTGAGATTGAATTGCCGTTGGTCATGGATCGTTGCTGAGATGCCAATAAATCGACGTGAATTATTAGTAATAAAAATAAACATACTTACAAAAATGCGTTTGCCAGAAGGTAGATTGTAGAATTAAATGCCCTTTATATAAAATAGTTTAAAGGGCAATTACATCCATTTTGACATGCATGTTTGACCTTTGGATCACTTACTTACACAAGAACTAAACACAAGAATTGCGGTAAGAATACGTTACTTACGTCCGATATAACAATTTAATTACTGCATCACCAAAACAAGATACGGAGACCGCCATTGTTTTGCTGGAACGCTCAAAAATGAATGCCAACAGATGTCACTTTTCGATTTCGACTCGCAGCCGATTGAGATAGCTCTATTGACTGTGAGGAGCTCAAGCGTCTGGCGACCTTAGCTGGCCGGCAGTGTAGTGGCCAGCAGTGGTTTAC
Source organism: Lithobius niger (assembly GCA_023313725.1). Taxonomy (NCBI): domain Eukaryota; kingdom Metazoa; phylum Arthropoda; class Chilopoda; order Lithobiomorpha; family Lithobiidae; genus Lithobius; species Lithobius niger. Next base: position 93,893 of record JAHWFP010146090.1, read on the forward strand.
AAGTTAAAAATAATTTCCCCCCCCCCATAATCTGAAGCAGTTCAGCTAAAAGATGGTTGATGGTTTCATAATAAAATCGCCGCAACATGGCCACTGCCACAACAAGTCAAAATTAAAAACAGTAAGCAAAAGGTTTAAATGTCTCAGTACATGTATAAATATGGTTGCGCAGTTCTCTAACCATGTGTATACCATGTGTATACATTTTTACAAACGAAGTTATGATAACGACTTCCAGATGTGATACCCTGATGGGAAGGTCCATGGTTAAAGTCAGAGTTCAATTTTGAAAATTGTATTTCGTTAGAAGTGTGCAGAATACATCTGGCTGTCTTTTGGAAAAAACTGGACCCAAAAATGTCAATTTTTGATTGGGGAGGGGGCGGGCACTTTGCCCCAATGGTGGTGATCGCTGTTTTCAGCGTGAGAAAAAAAGCTTCGGAGCTCTCAACGTTACATTTGTATATAATGGTACAGAAACTGGAAAATATAGGAAAATATGACATAACAACGAAAAATAATAGATTATAAAAACGAAATTAGCTGCACATATTGCAAATTTATAAACGAAGAAACACAATGCAGGCAGCCCTGTGAACAACAACGGATGAAAAGTAAGTAGCAACAATGACGAAAAAACCAACGTGTCGTTATGAGGTCATTTTATTTTTATTGTTTTTGTTTTTTTTGAAGGGGGGGGGGTTTAAGTTTAGCTCAAGTCACATGAATATTTGGCAGTCAGAAGCAACTGCACATTAGGATACTTGTGTCAATGGCTTTCTCCTTCGTTTTCCTCGACACTTTTTTCTGAAGAGTGAAAATCGCACTATAATAATAGTTACGAACACGAACCGGGCTGGTTATGGGCTCCCAATCAAAATTCAGAGTGGGTTAAATTCTCCCCATGGGAAACTTTACATTTAAATTGACAGAAAAACTGAAACGGGTCTCAATCTGTCTTTAATTAGGCCTAATGCAGACCGTTTGCTTCGTTTACCCTTTACCTTGTGATTTATTCTTTATTTATTACTCGCATTGTTTCAAGTCTGGAGGCCAAGAAGTAATGTTGATTTTCCTCCTTGTGTATGTTTGTGACCTCTAGGTCACCATTGAAAAAGACTGAACAGCAACTTAGCTCGGCTGGTGCGTGTAGCCAGTATCCGCCCCGGTAGCGTAGTGGTTGGAGCGCCCGGCATGGTCAGCGGGAAGTCCTGGGTTCGAGTCCAAGTCGGAGCAGTTGTCTTTTCTTTCCTTCTCGGATTTGTATCTTGTATCCTCACAAGGCCAGTCTTTAATGCAGACTGTTTGCTTCGTTTACCCTTTACCTTGTGATTTATTCTTTATTTATAGTGTCCGCGGCCTATCTTGAGTTCTCCGCAGAAAGAACACGGATAATCGATTGTACGTTTTCAGTAGCAGAGTGCCTTGCTGATATCCAAGATGGTTACAAAAACAATGGCGGCCATCGATTAAAGCCACCCCCTCCAGGAAAACGTAGCCGCTCACAAAATACTTGCAGGACTCAAGACACGCCGCGCATACAGTAGGTCTACCTACTTGTCCCAATGTTGACTTTAATTTGTCCAGTCTTTACAACCGTGGGTTGACGTTCGACGTTTTGTTGTTTCGCAACTTTCATCTTCAAACTGCATGTCCTCCTTCCTACGCCTCTTCTTTTACACGACAGTGACTTTGTTTTAATCACGTGTATGTCACACGATGTCGTTGAAAAGACCTTCCCTCTAAACTCAGGAAATGGCACGTCGACGCGCTTCAAAGAGCCCAATTCCTTTCTCTGAACTTGACGACTTCGTTCATTCTTTTTGGTTCTCGGCGTGTGTACGGACTAAGTTTTGACGGATTTTTGGAACATTCTTTCGTCCCCTGATGATGGTTCCTCAACTTCCTGAGTGACATTGCCAACTACAATGCCATTCCACCAATCTCCGCCCGTTCCCAAACCCAAAGACATCGTTAGAAGTGATGGATAGCACACGGCTGATCCTTAACTCCAACAATTTCCTTAGCCTTCTTTCGCATCCCCACTATCTTCTTTTCCTTTATATTATGTTTTTTTTCTTTTTTTTTTTTATTGAAACGTCACACGGCGTTAAAAACGAAGCCATTCTTGTTTTTCGCCCTTCTGGTCAACACCCTTGAACCCTGATGTCGCCTTTTACAAGAACCCCAAACGGCTGGTCGCCAAAGGTCGCTGCCATCTTTGTGGAGCCCATCGATCTTGCCTCATGCCGCTTACTTTGTTGTTCACGTTGACGCGTCGACGCTTTTCCGCCGAAGAGAGACCGTGGACTTTGTTATTGTCCCGTCCATGACAGATACGACGTCCGTCTCAAGAAGAATAACAAAAGTTCGTCGCAAAGTGTAAGGGCGCGTTTAAGCAACGAGGCTTTCTAGCTCGCCGAACGCCATTAGCTAGTCGACCGTTATTTATTTACGATTAGTTTCTAGTTTCTACTAAATGAATGCGGTGATAGATAGCAAATTACTAACTGTATTATAAATAACAACAACGGGTAAAGACCTTTAAGTGCAACAGTAATTTTAGACATATAGCTGCAACATTGTTGTGATTTCACGTTATTTCTAAAAGTTGCTATTCTGGCTCGGAGAACAGCTTCTATAGTAATGGTCAGACGACGGTAGAATAAATAGCTGCTCGCAACGAGAATTCAAATCGCGTCCATTTCAGGGTTATCGAATCGAAGACAAACCATTGAATGCCGGCATTCAGAAATCAGTCCGTCGTCTTGTACTGCAGTAAAAATTGTTTTCTTGTTGTCATAAATCGACGCTGTCATGTTGAGTACATGCATCATACGTCGTGTCACTAGGCTTGAGGAGAAGATCTTCGCCCGCGTTGTTGCCATGGTTGCCACGTACAAACAACTTGAAAGCCGCATGTTTCGGTAAAGGCGAGAAGCAGCCAGCAGATTTAGTATTCAGTAAAAGCTAGCGAGCGAAAAAATTGTCATTGCGTAAACCCGCCCTAATGGTTGTATTATTATACTAGTTCGAGATCCGTAAAAAGAAGATGTAAATGACCTAAAAAGAAAAAAATGTGTCATTAAACCTTTACTGTCCACCACGCCGGATGCATTTTTTTATTTAATTTACGTAGGTCAGTCGCGGGATTAGAACTTGCGTTCTTTTGGTTTCTAGACTGGAACTCTTGGGCACTGGGTTGTGCTTGTTCGCCTTGCTCGGGGTTCCCGTCATATAACTCCCGTTATGCGTCGGGAACTTAGTTTGTTTTACCTTGTATAGCAGCCGTCCACTTACTGGTCAGGAAAGGGTTAAAAACGTAAGATTTGTTTGCGTGTTTGTTCTTCTACTCCTCCGGATCTAAAGCCCCTACGAAGATGAGTTTTTTTTTTCTTAAAATAAACAACAGGTAACACGAAGTACTTACGTGTTTGTTTGTGCTAAGAGCTAGTTGACATAGATTCTAACAATTATTCTAAATATCTACATTAATATTTTACTTAAATCAATCATTCTCCCCTCACAGTTATTTACCTACCAACACATTGTAATAGTATACACTAAACTAAGCGGTAAAAACGGTTTAAACGGTCTAATCGGTTTAAACTAAGTTTAAACTAAGTTTAAACCGTGAATAAAATTGTAAACTAAATAATAACTCTTTTCATAGGCTATGTGATTTATTTATTTATCATTTTGTTATTTAAGGTTTTAGTTTTAAGTTTTAAGTTTCCAAACGACGCAATATTGTGACATTCCCTAGGTAATTTGTTAAAAATAAAAGGGGTAAAATACTTTTTTGAAATTTTTTTCAAAATTATTTCTCCAAAGTGGTAATTTGTGTTTAACTGATTCAGCTCGTAGGCTACTGTTACTTCTTAGGGTTCTTACATGATTTTCAATTTCAAAATAGTCTCTTATTAAGAATTTTGTGATCAAATTTAACTTTCTTAATGTTTGTTGTTTTGCTGTCCTGCAAAAGAACACGAATAATTTTGTTTTGTATTTTCTACATACGTGTCAATAAGGTATTGTTTGTTAAGCCATAAACATCAACACCATACCTTAGGTGGGATTCGACCAGTGCATCCGATCATACAGCAGCTTTCGATTTTTAAAAAAATATCCAGATCCTCATTGCAGCTGATATAATTTAAGAATAATTTTTGGCGTAGTTTCAACAATTTCCGTAATATGCTTAACGCCAGATAAAAGATAAATAAATGGGCTTCTAACAGGCCTTTCTTATCGCTCTGACTTGAATTTAGGCGTCAAATATGAGAAAAAATGCTGTTATTAATGTTAAGGTTTGAACGAACATTTACGGCTCAAGAAAATTATTAATAAAACACCTTGATTTTTTTTTTAATTGAAAAATGACACCTAAACCGACGACATATTTTGCATTTTTCGCAGCTTTAGCAACAGGTCCTAAAGATCTAAATATTTGACTGGGTTCAGATCGTTGGATTCACCGAAAAAAGTAGATCTATAGGTTTTAAAAGGTTGCCAACGTAAAGCCAAAGAAAAGTAATACTTCCGCCGTTAGTCTTCACGCCCATGCCGCTTTTTTTTTTTTGGGGGGGGGGGAACCACCAATAGAAAAAATACAAAATATAAATTTATTCGCACTAAAAACAACGCAAAAGTTAGTGCATTTTTTGAGTTTTAAATTTGGCAGCAGCGACGCATTTCACGTCGCGTGTGACCAGTGGTGAGTGATGTACCCTTACACATGCTGCGTTGTTCTTGCAGGGTAGTGAATTTCACACCCAAACGATCTGAGAGAGAGAGAGAGAGAGAGAGAGAAAGATTTTATTGAGATCCGTTATCCCTTTTGGGATTTTCTGCCCAAACGGACTGAATTGAATTTGAATTTAATTTATTAGGGGCCATGGCCCAAAGCCGCATGCCCGCAACAAAACTAACGGACTGCGGAACTTGCTGGTCGCCTCTCCAACACCAACTGGTGATCCGTCGTTCAGGCACCCGTATTTATACGAGTCGGGAACAACAGATCTTGTCTCAGGCTTTACGTCACGTGACTGGCTAGCAGGTGCGAGCCGGTTCCTAGTGGTTGAACACCGGCACAAGCTCGCTACCCGGCTTTTGGCGCTTGGCCAATTCCCGTGTCAAGGCGGTACTTGGGAGGGCGCGCAAGCAGATCACGTAGCGACAAGGCGCACCGCAAAGTGAAAGCTTCGTGTGCGTCCTACTGTTACAGTACGTGAATGTCCGTTACATAATAACAGAAGAGCTCGGTTGGGCCACCGCACATTAGATTCGCCATCTATCGACTACTTCCATAATGATAGTTATGCTGCACTTCATCTCAGCAGCCGTCAGAAACGATATTGGTGAAAATCCTTGGTTAAACATCTGCTGAGGCCATGCTGGAGGTTTCCCCCAAAAGATTGCACGTTGAACGCAACAATTCCAACCCGGAACAATGGCCCTCAACATGACTCAACAAACTGTCCAGCGGACTTAACAGCTCCACAACATTATTGCTTACTTATGTAGTTTTACGTCGCACGTTCACTATGAAAGAAAATGTAACAAGGTCGAAATGATGCCACGTTCATGTAAAAAACAGTTGTAACCAAGTTTGGGGGCGAATTGGCTTATAGGGCCATAGTCCCGATTTAGAACCCTCTTTCCCTGTTACTGTAACGAACTGATCAACGTACGACCCTATTTAATTAAAATTTCTAACTTTATCTGCCCCATGCCCAATAGAAACCGGCCGAATTTAGGCAACGTTGATGAAAAGTCAGTGCTCAAAGCTAACCAGTCGCAACGGATAAGACATGCGGGCGAGCTATTAAAACAAGTGGAACTGGACTACCGCCCTGGTTGGAGTTCGTCATCTTCTGGAACATTTTCCTAGCATGCTGCTGATAACCCCAAAGATTGTAGCACGGTACAATCTTTTTTTTTGGGGGGGGGGGGAATACCCTCCAGCATGGCCTCCGCAGATGTTTAACCAAGAATATTCACTAATATCGTTCCTGACGGCTGCTGAGCTGTTGTTCCAGAAAATGACAAAATTTTAAAATTTTAGATGAAGTACAACCTAACTATCATCATAGAAGTATAGCTGATAGAGGGCAAATCTAATGTCCAGTGGCCCAACCGAATTCTTTTGTTATTATGTAACGGATATTCACGTACAGTAGGACGCGCACGAAGCTTCCACTTCGCGGTGCGCCTTGCCGCTGCGTGAACTACTTGTGCGCCCGCCCAATTACCGTCTAACCACTGGAATTGGCCGAGGCCAAAAGTCGGGTAGCGAGCCTGTCTCACTGTTCAACCACTTGGAACCGGCTCGCACCTGCTAGCCAATCACGTGACGTATAGCCTGAGGCAAGATCTATCGTTTTCGACTCGTATAAATACGGGTGCCTGAACGACGGATCGTCAGTTGGTGTTGCAAAGGCAAACAGCAAGTTGTCTCTCTTGGGCTAAACCCAGGGTCGGTTGAGTGGAATCCTTGATGCCGATGCCTAATGTGTGATGGTATGCGTGTAGTCCCTTAGCTATGCAGTAAAGAGTGAATAAGAATAATGGGCTTGACTCGAAACTTATCGTCCACTCCCTTAGCATCTCACATATTTAACTGGTACTCAGAGCAATTTTTTATAGACTTTTCCGTGCGACACTAATTCAAAAACTTTTGCAAAGTCAATAAATATTTTGTCAACTGGAGGAATGTTTCTTTCATAGGAGAGTTCATAATTTTTTGGACGTATACTTCTTTTTTTGAAACAGGAACTGTGTATAAAAAGGTAGCACTTTTGCAGGGAGGGAGTGATGTTTTGTCGTGATAGCCTTGTCACGGTGGCATTTGAGGAAAGTAAGACTGATTTGCGCGTGGTCTACAGCGAGACATGCGCAAATCAGCTTTGCTGTCTAGTGCTCAGTGGGGGGTAGAAATGGTTGATTTGATGTGTTCTTTATATATTATGAGCGCTAGTGAGTTCGTGTACCAAAAATATGTCACGGGACGCATGCTGGCGGAAATGGAACACGCCCGAAAAAAAGATGGATTTTCCATTAAAACATTTTATATTCAGCCGCAGTAACTGCTAAATTTGTAACCATGCGTATGCTATTAATAGTATAATAGATACTAGCAAAAAAAAAAAAAGAGGATGGCATTTTGACGGTTATCTTTTTTGCAGGAAGGAGTTGGCAATTTGGTCGTGGTGGAAGTTTCTCGTTGGCATTTTGTTGTTGTCAGTCTGACGGGTGGCACTTTGACAAGGATTCGAGCGAAAGATATGGCTAGTGGAATAATTAAAGCGTTATGTCTGTCTCTAGAAAAAGTGTCAGCAGAAAAGCGGACAAAAAAGAGAAGTAAAAACTGTTCAGCGTTTCAGAACTATTGAGAACCAGGAGCATATAAAGAACTTCGTCAGGAACGAAGAGAACACTACAGTATTAAGGCTGTAGCCTAACGTACGACGGGAACAGCGCTGAACAGGCCCGTAGCTATCCCGCTTGGCGCCCAAGGCGAACCAACTTAGCGGTGCCTCCCCCGAAGGTGAACCAACTTAGTGGAGCCTTCCCCCCCCCCTCCCCCCAGACTGCCTCGATATAGGCAGAGAATCAAAAGAAAATTGCACGAATTCAGGCTTACATAACAAAATACTGACTATTATATTAAGTATAATTGTATAACACTCGTGCCACTCTATCCGTAAAATATATATTTGTGCTCTACCACCAACGAAGGCCAACTTCCAATGTACCATCCAAAGAAGTTAATTTCACCTTATTCACCCATGCAGTGTACTTTTACATTGTAGATTGTGTACGATTACTTTTTTTATATTTCGGTTTTCATTAATCTCATCATTAAAAGAAAGAAAAAAACGAATAATCGGTTAACAAATCATCCAGATATTATTAAGCTAGCACTAAACCACGTGCAATCGCATCTTTTTTTTTTTTTTTTTTTTTTGCGGCGTTGTGAACTTACATGAACGCTATCCGTTAAAAATATATATGCTTCATCACCCACTATAATATGCTTACACGTTGGCAGGAATTCGGCGCGCCGCCCCCAAGAAGGTGGCGCCCTAGGCAGGCGCCTTGCTCACCTTACCTTTCCTAGTCTACGGCCCTGGCGCTGAATAAAATTACGGTGAGGAAAAATGTAAAACGTTCTTCGTCAGGAAAAAGGCACGAATTGTCCTCAAGTACGTAAACAAATAGACATAAAAGAAACATATTTATACTGGGATGATTCTCCAGCGTTATGAAGGTAATTGAATTTACAAATAAAAAACGTGCACCACTGCAGGTTTCGGGACTACTTTCGGGGTGGAAATGGAAATGTGTTTGTTTGGGCAATACTTGGTGGAAAAGGGAAGTTAAGAGAATGTAATTAAACAGAAGTTTGCCATTCATGTTTTAACGATTCAGGATTAATTCTAGATGTCGTATGCTCGCATGCGCTAGTGTAACTCTGCTAAATTACAATATACGGGATGAATTATTGTGAAAACATTGGCGTCATGATGACTTAAACGTGAGGTAAAAAGGGAGGAATGTAGGGAGGACATTTTCTAGTTAAGTAATCGAAATCGGCACTTACTCTAAGCTTGGTTGGATTGGATTGAAGGAATTTGGTTAGACTATTTTTGCCCTTAAACAGCATGGTTACATTGTTTGCATGGCAACCCTCGATCTTACGATGTTCATCGTTCAGTTCACAATAATTTTACATTTGTTGTAACAAGACTTGTTAACAGATAATACATTAAATTAGCGTCCAGTGTCCCTAACGATCACCTAGTGGTCATGCCGGACCTGTCCCCATACAGAATATCAAAGCATCTATTCGATGTTTGTGATGTGTCAGTTAGCAGGTAATTTGGTGTGGTGTGTTTTTACTTGTAAATTTTACCTTGGTATAACGCTATATGGAATCTCCCCAGTTTAAATTTGGGATATGTGTATTTTTAATGTGCAGTTCCGGTAAAAAAAAACGTTATATCGAGGGTCCTAATAACAACCATGGAGAAATTCAGTTATCTCGAAAACTACTGGACGGATTTTCATGAAACAAAGACTGAACTGCTTATTAGATTGTCTACTATATTTCTACCCTTATTAAATACTACGTTAATTGGCTGAAAATAATTGGCTGAGCTAGAAATATTTAATGATATCTGATGATATCTCGAAAACCAGTGGAAGGATTTTCATAAAACAAAGTCTGAATTGCATATTATATTTTTATGCTGAATATTGCATGTCATACGTGTAGAAATATAGTATATATCTTAACGATTAATCCAGTTTTTGTTTCATTCAATTCTGTCCAGTAGTTTTCGAGATATCCACATTTCCGTCAGTGTCACTACATTAATCTTGCAACTTCTTCCGTACAACGAAGGCGTTTTTTTTACCGGAACTGTACGTACGGACAAAGGGTGCCTTCTTATGAAGAACTTATTAAACAGGGCCCACTCCGGCCAATTTTTGTACTAAAAAATGTCTTTACCTAAATACCTAAAACATCCAGGTTGGCCAGTGTAGTTATATGCCAGTAAATCCGTGACTTAACCCACCACAAATTGCAACAAAAGGTTTCATGGTTGTTCCTAACTGGAAAAAGCGTGCTGAATTCGAAAAAAAATTGTTATCCAAGCTATCTGTTGCCGTTTCCCTGGAATAAAATAGGGTTAATTTGAATATTATAGTTAAAAAGTGCATGTAATACATATATGGAAATACGAAGGAAATTATAGTGTACCTTACATTGTGAGGGCAGTTTTTTGCTGGAACCTACTCAAAATGATTCTGAACCACTTTAGGATTCTGAAGGGTTCCAGGCTGCAAACCTTAAGCATTAAAGATGGCGACCAAATGGCGCCTAACTACTACTCAATTTGTTGCCATTTGGCCTATTATGCAAGTACCGTTAGTGTTACACAAAAGCAATTTGTATATCAGTTGTTTATATCTAAGGATGGGAATGTCTTCTTTAAGTCAAGGGTAATGAAAAGGTTCTGCCACTATTAGGGACCTAGCCACGCCCGTTTTACTACTGGTTGGTATCACAGTTTCGGTTCAATTTGTCGCTAATTTTCAGCTTTAAACTGCTCTTGTGACGTTTCTAATTTAGATGGATGACTTCAAATAGGTTCACTAGAAAGGTGGGAATGCCTTGTTTGAATAAAGGGCAAATAAAAAGGTTCTACCACTATTAGGACCGAGCCACCCCCGTTTTACTGGTGGTTGATATCACAGTTACGGTTCAATTTTTTGCTCATTTTCAACCTTTGAACGGTATTAAACACAGAATGCCAAAGGCTCAACAAGAGTTTAAAAAATACAGATGCAAACCTATTTACGTTGCCTTTTAGACTTATATGTCAGACTGCCTAAGTGTGGAATCGACCCACGACCTTTGAAACCAAAGGCAGAGGTCCTACCGCTAGCCCCATTGACACGGCCAAAAGGAAATCCTGCCTACGGACGTTTTATTTTGGTCTTGTCAGTATGGCTCAGCGGTAGGACTTCGGCCTTTGGTTTCAAAGGTCGTGGGTTCGATTCCCCGCTCAGGCATTCTTGACATATAAAGTCCAAAAGGCAACATAATTCCGATACTGTTTATGCAACCCTATTTACGTTGGCTTTAGGGCTTATACGTCACTTTGCCTGAGCGGAGGAATCGAAAACAAAGGACGAGGTCCTACCGCTGAGCCATATTTTTTTTTTTTTGATAAAAATATAGCCTATAAAAGTGCACATGTAAAACAATAAAACACGACGTTTCGGGGATAATT
>JAHWFP010146090.1:114329-145879 GCA_023313725.1 Lithobius niger
TTGCTGAAGAAGAGCACAGTTTAACTTCGGTTTAGTAGAATTACCCAATTATTATACCAAGATACACTGCAAATTACTCGTGGATTACCAAGCAGATGCGCAACGTATTACTAAAGTTGATACCCCTTAGCAAAAAAACATTCATTATTCAGGTAATTTGCCTTGAGGTCTGCGCCCCCTCCCATTATGAACTAATTAGGTTGCCTTGAAAGTTAGTGGTAACGGTCTCATTGTCCGCTAATCCGCGCGAGCTGGGTGACGACGACGCATCTCCAGACTTTTGCCTCAGTACCTTTCCCTTCGCCCGAGACGTCGACTGCAGTTGAGCCAAGGAAAACAATAATTACCGTCATAATGGGCACGTAATACGAACCCCCGAGTGAGCACGAGGCGTGTCTTTGCGCAACTCCATCGCCCCAGGCCACGGGTTATTATGAAACCAAATGTACGGGTCCCTGCCTGATTTATGATGCACGTTCCTCGACGTCATTAGGAACGCTTGGCCACGACCGACGCACAAACAAACCGGATACTTAGGCCCAACTTACGCGTTTGCTGCAACCCAAAGAAATGGGATGGGGTGGGGGGATGCGAAAACAGGGAAATCTTACTGCGTTTTTTTAGACTATCGTCTGTGGTTAGGGTCAGTTGCGCGGAAACAAATTTTACAGGGTGGGGCAGAAAGGAAGGGCCACCCTTCGCAATCAAAGATGGTTAATGTTAGGATAACGAAACTTTGCATGGAATGTAGACGAACGGGGAGTCAACTAACCATGTGTCGATCACTGACATTGACGCATATTTTCAAGGTCATCGTAATGCTAACTTTTTAACCATGCTTCGTAGAACCCCAGTGTAAATTTGAAACTTGCAGACATTGGCAAGGCATGGCCATTGCAAAAAACGGAACGAAATTCGGCACGCTAGTTTAAGAGATGTGAAAGACGGCAAACAGCAACAGGGTATTCGCCAAGGCAAATATTGTTGCAAATCTGGTAAGACTTGAATATGTAGTGTTTGTTCATTGCGATGTCGTTATCATTTGTCTTGCTGTCCCTGATTGCTGGGCCAGCGCTCTATGGTTTTGAATTAAGGGTTGTCAAGCCTTCTATAAGCACTCATCCTATAGTCGTGGCCAAGTGTCCAAATGAGACACTTTTGGTATTATTACGCAGCGTAACTGTAGCTCCAAACACAATGCCAAGACGCTAAAAAAAAAAACTGCTTTATAACATGTACAGAATCGCTGTGAATTATACAACTGTAAATGAAGTTGTATAATTCCTATTTTGGCATGTCGTTTTTGAGGATTTTTATTTTACTGCAATGTCGGGACTAGGTTTGAACTAAAGACCTCATAATTATACGCCCATGATGACTGAGTCACCCCTCCAAAGACCCGTAAAGAATACATCGATTCGTGTAAGTAGAAATTATGTCTGAGTTGTCAGATATTCCATGACTAAATACAATAGGTTAAAAGCCAATGCTCAGCACAAAGAAAGACTTTTTCTGCTTTGTTTCGTGTCTGAATTCTACCAGTTTTCAAGCAAGAACAGATTTCAGCACAAGTCTAACGTCGAAACATAAAATACACTTAGGGATATAGGGTTTACTTTATGAGACGCCCTACATCCAACTACATGGCCGATACCGCTTTAAATAATATTAATGAAGAACTTTTGATAAAACTCCCTAGCACCAAATATTATCGGCGCTACATTGACGAGTCCTTAGCGTTGATTCTGAAGTCGGAAATGAAGACGGAAATAATTTCTCAATAAAACCCGCCCATCTTTGCAATTTATGATGGAAAAAGCCGTCAATAACTTGATCCCGTTTGATCCCGTTTGATCACTGAATTGCATTTAGTCATTACGGATAAACCAATGCACGCGGTCGATCCACTACAACTCATTCATTAATCCCATTCGTAAAAGAAACTTAGTAAAACGAAGTAAGATGCATCTACTCCCACACCCCAAATAAAGTCCTTCTTCCACGAGAAGTATAGAGTACACCCTTATACAAGTTCAATGAAAATGGTTTTTCCCTGCAACTAAGAGAAAAACTATAGTCGAACATAAGAAGTTGTATCCACACAAAACCAAAACTAGTGTTAAGGGGAGCCGCCAATTTTCCAAAAAAGGGTCGGCCTTTGAACGTAGTGATATCATTCAACCATGGAAGGGCCGCCAGGTTTACCCTATTAGCCAAGTTAATCGCACCGACTTATATATAGTTCGAAAGTTAAATGAAAACTAGAACATTGCTGCTCGCGTCAGGAATATTCAAGTTTTCATTTAACGTGCGTTTATTATTCGATGCGATTAACAGGGGTTACCTTGGCGACCTTTCCCTAGTTGAACGATATCGCTACCTTCAAAGGCCGACCCTTTTCGGAAACTTGGCGGCTTCTCTTATACCAGTTTTGGTTTTGGGTGGATCATAACTTTCATACGATTGTGAACGTACAAAGGATCGCTCTGTCGTATCTACATCTCGACCTTTTTCCGAAGGAATTTTATGTCTATACATTTTCTCATTAATCATTTTCACATTTACCATTGCGCTATTAACCGTTCCATAAGTCAAATTGACACGGTTTGGTTTATTGTGTGTCCCTGCTTCACATGTTGAAGTTTCTTCAATCCATTTTTGCGCACGTTGGCTAACAAACGTTGATTTTCGTTTGCTTCGCTCACTCAATCAGCACATCCCCTTCAGTTGCTCTTCTATTCTAACAGGAAAACCTCCAATCAATACAGGCAACCTAGATAATATCCAGAATATGCAGAAGAGACTTTACAGCCGCTGAAAGAAGATGGCAGTCACACTATCCTTTCAGGCCTATAACCGGTACGAACTTTGCCACAGTTGTCTTTCTCGTCGCCAATCAAGTCAGTTTTTTCAGGCAACTATACTGAGCGCTGCCACTGCCCAGTCACGACGACCATACATCACGAATCATGTCCAGTGCATGTCCGAGGCTTATCTCGTTGCTTAAAGGCCGGTTGTCACCAAATTAGCATTGCATCATCTAGGCCTATGGAGTTCTCTTTCGCAGGAATCAAAGGAATGCACAAAGCAAAACTTTAAGCCACAACAAATAAGCCACGTGACTCCTTAATTATTGAGTAAAAATTTGGTACGCCCTCGAGCACCTAGAAACAAGCTTTAAAGATTAACGATACTGATGTCACTAGATGGCGCCACGGAAAAATATGAATAAAATCCACTGACGCCGTCTAGTGATACTAATATCGTTAACCTTTACAGCTTGTTTCCAGGTGCACGAGGGCATGCCAAATTTTTACTCAATAATTAAGGAGTAACGTAGCTTATTTGTTGCTTTTAAAAGTTTTTCTTTGTGCATTCCTTTGCTTCCTGCGAGAGAGAACTCGATCGGCCTAGATGCTGCAATGCTAATTTGGTGGCAATCGGCTTTTAAAGGGGGTCTTGCCACCAAACGACAGGCTGCAGCATCTATAGCCAGTTGCCGCTATCTAGTTCTGTCTAGCACTTACTTTCAGCAGGCGAAGGAACACACAAATAAATTTCTTTTTCCCACGAAAAACAAGCCCGAGCCTCCTTAATTATTGAGTGTAAAGTTGGTGCGCCCACATGCACCAGGAAGCCAGCGGTAAAGTTAAGCCTAACGACACTGAACCTAAGCCAAGCTAATCCTAAGCCTAGCGCTTTTTTTCTACATATCGACGCAGATTTTGAAACGCAGATATTGAACCGCTAGACGGGCGCCATCTACGGACAGTGCTATCGTTAACCTTGACCGTTTGTTCCCTGGTGCCCGTGTACGTACCAACTTTACAGTCAATATTTAAGGAGGCGCGTGGCTAGTTTGTTGTGTAAAAAGAAATTTCTGTGCGCATTCTTTCGCCTGTTGAAATCAAGTGCTGCTTCTTAGAACTAAATAACTATGGTGGACGGAGCTGTATGGTGTAGCCTGTCATTCGGGGAATAGGCTCCTTTAATCCTCGAGTTCTACTGGATGTTGGCCTCTCCAACTGTGTGTAGAGCAGCGTCAAGTGACGTCATTTTTGCTACGAGATACAATTTGGAGGGCATAGCAACAAGGTGCACTAGATTATAATGTAACGGAAAACAACGGCACTTCTGGTCAAGACAGTGCTTTGAGAGCGGATTTCGTAGGCTTAAATGAACGTTGTTTTCTCCAACAACAAAAATCGCGCGTTATTGGCTTAAGAAATCCAGTCTAATAGCAGTGGCTTCTGTAAGACGACCTTCTTTTCGCCCTCCAGTGCCCCTTGCACCTAACCCAGTTACTGGCTCCACCATAGAGTTATACACAATAATACTACGTTATGTCACTGCCCTATTGGACTTCAGCGGAGACTTCAGTATCGCAACAAAACCGGCGAGCAATTCGCTTTTTGCGCCTGCTCATCCCCACACATTTCTTTTATATACGGAGGTTTTCGTTGGACAAAATATACTGCATTCCATTAAGTGGATTTTTCATTACACGGATGCTACCCAACCTGGTCAACAGTACAATAACGATGTTTTCGGGGTAAAAAAAAATAATAATCTAGCGAAACGACTTCCGTTATAGTTCCGTGGGCGCAAAGATTTCCTGCAAAGGTATAGGGAAAAAAATTAGTTTTTCCTTCTTTTTCCTTTATTTTTCCGTCCCTTTCTTTTTCTTTTCTTTCTCTCGTACTTAGGAGCCTTCTCTTGTTGCTCACTAGCTAATGATGACAGCTGGCAAAACCGGAAGTGGAAGGCGCCAAAGCCTAACCGGAGGCGATCCAGACCCAAGCTCGCTTCATCAGCACTTTTCTTCGATCCAACACGGTGACCGGGTGACGTCAACGAAAACCGAATCTTGATGACTGTCTCTTCTTCTGCGCCACTCTCTAAAAGTTGCAGATAACTCAACATTACTATAGGGCAGTGTCACAACGTAGTGTTATTGTGTATAACTCTATGGTGGAGCCAGTAACTGGGTTAGCTGCAAGGGGCACTGGAGGGCGAAAAGAAGGTCGTCTTACTGAAGCCAATGCTATTAGACTGGATTTCTTAAGCCTATAACGCGCAGTTTTTGTTGTTGGAGAAAACAACGTTCTCTTAAGCCTAAGAAATCCGCTCTCAAAGCACTGTCTTGACTAGAAGTGCCGTTGTTTTCCGCTACGTTTTAATCTAGTGCACCTTGCAGCTATGCCCTCCATGACGCTGCTCTATATCGGATTCCTCTAGAAGATGAACTGGGGCTGGAAGATTATTATTACAATTTCAATTATCCGCAAACAGTACTAACCGGGGTATAATTTCGCAACATGCATACTTTTAACGTCAGTTTTCTACAGCCCACATTTTACAATCCTAATCACAAAAATACCGACGTGTCACAGACGTTTTCACACAATTAAAATTAATTCTTATTTTGTTTAATGTAAACAGTTCTCTTTAAGTTTTTGTACAGTAACTGGCATTGACCCATCAACCCGTCCGGTTTTTGTTTTTCCCTCATCCGAATGGTGATTCAACCTCTCGAGATTCGAAGCAAATTTATTTTCTTTTTCAAACTTGGGGAGCAAAGAATTGGAATTGTTAACATTGAGGAAGAATAACAGCCGACTCTTTCGTTGACCCCAATCGGACAATGGATTTATTGTAAAAAAAAAAAATCCGATAATTTCTGCTCAGTATGTTTGTGAACTGTCCTGAAGGAGTGGCCCTGGAATACCATCTTTCTATCATATTAATCCTGTGTTTTCCGGAGTATATCCCGCTTGCTATCATGATGGAAGGTAGAGGAGCGGGGTATAATCGATCTAGTGTGGTATAATCCACCCGACTATACACCGGGGTATAATCATACCACAGTACCTTTTCGTTGTGCTCATGCGCAACTTACCGAGCTAAAACAAATGCCAAATGCTAGTTAATGACTGTGTCTTTTGACTCGCTTATATACCAGCTAGAAAACTCGACATATTCGTTACGATTGTTGAATTTTAACATCACTGTATAATTTTTTAGGCTAGTATCTTATAATTTTACTTCGGCGATCTATTGGCAAAAATAATTTTAATTTTTACCGTATAAGGTTTTTAGTTTTTCGATCCCATGGTAATTATTCGCAAACGATTAAAAATTAGTACAGGAACACACACAGCGCCATCTCTCGGCGGATTTCAGCAATGCGTGGTTGACGGGGCGTGTTTAACGGGAGAAAGTCGCCGACAGCAGCATCGCGCTAACTTCTCGTTGGAGACAAATAATTTTAAGAACTGAGAGACTGGTAAGCAAATAAAACGTAGCATTACATTATAAATATTAATGAACTCAAAGAATGTTTAGTCCTTTTGGTATTATTTATTTTGAATTGGGATATACTCCAGTAAAACAGCCCTCTAGCTTTTGTGGATAATACGGCTAAAAATGTTTTCGCACTCAGTCTGTAACCAGACTAAAACTAACTCATGCTAATTTAATTTGAAATTATACCACTCGCGCTACGCACTCGGGATATAATTGCAAAAGAATTAGCATTCGTTAGTTTTAATGTCAGGTTACAGGCTTCGTGCGAAAACAGTAGCCGTATTATCCACAAAAGCTGTAGGGCTATTACTACTGAGAATTCCCTGAGAAAGGGCTTCCACTTTTTTTTTTACCGATATTATCACGTTTTTTTCTTTTACAATAGATCTAGTGCCCCCTCAGTCAGTAGCATACGAGGGAATTTTGGTCGGAAGGGGGGGAGGGGGCGGGGCAAGGCAACTAAAATGCAAAATGGGGTCCTACAAATCCAGCTAATGGTTCTTACGAGATGGAGAGTTGCTATAAAAGCTCCCAGTGCCCTGTAAAGCAAGTAATTTTCAGGATTTATAACCCTTTAATAACCAGCGTCCCTTTAAATGGACGACTACTGAACGGTGAAAATATAAGTCCCAATGCACGACGCGAGCTTTGTGAGAGGGTCCCCGAGCAAAGCGAGCAGGAACAGCACTAGTATAGCAGTAAGATAATCGATGAGTCGGGTTCTATTCTTCAATTTAATTTTTTTTCCTTTCAACGTCGTTCTTGTGCACTGCACTTCTTACGAAAATCAAATTCAGAAGTCCACAACCCAGTTGCCTTTTTTATATAGGCCACGTCAAACATGCCCTCAATATTCGCTCGTACACCTTAGCACAAATTAGTCGTTCTTTGCTGTCAAAATTAGCGAGAATAAATCCATTTTCTATGCCATTGGCTCAGATCCACCACCGTCGTTAACAACTAAGTAACAGTAGCCTGCTTATCTAAACATTGAAAATCACTATACACCACCCCACGAAACCTGGGCTTCACCACTGTAACAACCTAGAGCCACATCAAGTTCGTCGAGTGTCATAGGAGCATCAGGTATTGTTAACCACATCCGCTAACACTATCATCAAAAAGTCCACTTTGATTACAAAGCTGAAAAATGCTGGTTTCGTTCCTCAGTCAACATCACTCCCTGTGAGATCAGCTTCCTATCAGCAGAGAACACCCAAGCCAGCCCGCTGCCCTGGGAGAAGCTTACGCCAAACCTTAGCTGTAGACTCCCCCATGGGAAACTGAAGCCCAAAATTCTAGAATCCAAAGTTCGCTTTGCCAAACGTTATAGTTTTTGCCTACGAACCCATTCACACCCATAAAATGAAACCACCCGGCAGTACTAAGCCATTGCCGAAACTGACGGAGAGCCCGCCGCTTATCCCAAACTGTGAAACGGCAACCCACAGTCCACCAAGGGGGGGATCAACTTTACTTCCCTTTCCCCACACGCCTTCGATTAGGTGGTAGGTCTTCAAGAACGTCCCAAAACTGTCCAAGAAGCAGCGGCCTCTTCCAGCCCAGATCAATGCGTTGCCCCTGCCTTAACATTGTGATCAGTTTCAAAGATCCTTCACGTATACGAACACTGGAAAATGATCAGTCCCATTTAGGTCGTCGTGCATGGCCATGTTTAAAAGAGAGCAATACTAATTGAGCAAAAACGCATATCCAGTACTGATTTACGTAAGACATTACCATACCTTCTCAAAAATATTGGAGTACTGTCGTTCAAAACTAAAAACGTTCATCACTCAGGCGACCTTGGCAATATCATCATATTGTTGCCGAAAGCCGAACTCCGAACTTTAAGCCATAGGCTACTCTTAAGCTTTGTAAATGGGAAACGAAAGACGTAAATCATTACTTATTGCATTGTCTCCTCTTTGGTTCACGTAAGAATTCATACGTTGTCTGCAGTTAAGGATCCCAAGAATTCTCTTGGTCCTTCTTGATCTCTATACACGAGAATTGCAACCCAACTGTCAGGCGCTGCGTGCCGTAGCTGACGTTTCTGTAGCCCGTATACTTTTCGTACTTTCAGGTCGGTTGTCTAGTATTTTGTATCGAGAATTCGAAATAAGCAGAATTGTTCTTTTTTGTTTTGTTGGTTTATTATAACTCAGTTGTATTTCTAATACTGCGTTTATAAACAATTAACTTGGCACTGGCTACTAGTTGGACTAGTTTTCGTAACTTTTTTATACGTTAACTTTTTTGCCTAATTAATGGAGAAAATGATCATATTCGGAATTACTGGATCTTAATAAATTAAACTAAAATAACTCTGATATTTAGGAAATAAACCGGTCAGATCAGCGTGTCATGCAGTCAGTTTTGACACCTTAATTAACTATGTCTATAATTATAATTTTTAACTTCGTTTAAAATTGTATACTTTCCACTGGAATTTAGGAGTGCAGAAGCTCATTTGGCTTTCCGTCTGGTAACGACCGAACTGTTAGTTGGTCAGCAAAGTTCCACTGTTTCGTAAAGCAATAGTTATGGGCGCGATCAAGCATTCATTGTTTGCACGGGAACAAAGCTTTCGCTAGCGAAAAATGATCAGTCGCCTATTTGTTGCGATCATTTACAACTTAACCTTAGTTTTAAGTTTAATTTTAGTTGTAGTGTAGAGTGTACGGCTTGAGGCCATTTTTTAGACTCTGATAAATAAATAAAAATTACATTGGTGCTAACAGGGAAGAAAATTTAGGGTGGAATCTTACAAAAAAAAAAACAATTAACTTTATGAATGAAAGAACGGGAAGACAGTCCCCATTTACGTCGCACCTAACCAGATTATTTACGCACGAATTTTCGCTTGCACCTCCACAACGACAGGTTTTTCAAAGTAAGCACACAACTGCGGAGTAAGAAGGACAATTTTGCTAAAAATCGCCACAAACACTTGAAAACAGATAAATACAATGAAATTTAACCACCAAAAAAAAAAAACACCCAACACCAGACATTTGCCTTACATCACTAGCACTGGTTCATGGTGCAATGTGGTGAGCATATTGTTGACTAAAACAGGAGGTAAAAAACCCGTTGAAATAACATGGACAGCTGTTTAGGCACCGTTTTTCGATGCAATGAAATTCAGTTCTTATTTTGTAACAACTGTTCGATTAAGTTAAGGCAACACGCTTACTGACTGCGAAAACCGTTGTCTACAATAAGCCATACGTTTTTGTAAAAATAAAAAAGAATTACTGTACATGTGGGCATGCAAACTTCAACTAGATTCAGACGAAATTGGGGTTTTCTGCTACTTCAGCAATTTTGTCTTTTAACGGTAAACGAAAGAAAAAACGTAAAAATACGACCATGTTCACCGTTTCGTCTTCTGTCATTTCATGCCAGAATTTTATCTGTACTAGTAATACGCTCTTGTCAAAAAAAAAATCTATAAATCGCCTTTTGTTCAGTTAGAAGGAAATCCCATGAAAAAAATGTTAAGTCCAAACCTTGTGTAGAAACCATGAAAGGTGGCATGGATGCACATGAAGGGTAACTGGAAACAAATTGTTATGGTAGCAGGGTCATACCCACTTCCTTCCGTGGGGGGGGGGGGCACACCAGAAACCAACCCCCTCCCCCCAAAAAAATGATCACTTTGCGTCAAAAGCTCTGAAAAATGGTTTGGATGGAAATCAAAAGCATAATATTTAACGAAGATAGGGTCCATTAACCCTCACAATGTTAGTAGCTGATTTCCGGGAGTGGGGGGGGGGGAGGAGCATTTGCACTACCCCTAGCATTTGCACTAACCTGTGTATATTAGTAGCCTATTGTAGGCAACAATATCTAGGCAGCTGCAATCTAATTAAGTAAAGATGACATAGCAAACCCTTGTTTTTACGCATTTGTAATCCCCAATCACTTACACCTGTCGAATATCACGGATTGATAGGACTACACACATTTAACCTCACCACACTACATTACTAACTTAATTCTGTTAAAAAAATGCCCATTGAGAGATTTCCGTAGGTTTTTCAGTTTGAAGTTACCATGAAATAAAAAATTTTTAAAATGACGTTTTTTTAACACTGTTGGCTGGAAAGGGGCCCACCTACATTCCCCCTTACTTCCTCTAACCCTACAAAGTTAGTAGTTGTTTTGGGGAAATGTACACAATGTTAGTAGGATATAATATATTGGTGACTGTAAGTCGAGAAAATATAACAATACGGGTTAGGCCCATTTATACACTTACAGTTTTTAAAGCAATTTTAGTATTCATGGAATACTGATGCCTTATCCGTAAGACACCCTGCACTATTTGTAATTACACTGTGCAACATGTATCTCTATTGCACAATGATACATTTTGATATTACAATATACATAATTCTGTCTAAATATCCTTTCCAGCACTCCATAAAATAAAATAAGTAAATTTTGTGGTAAATTTGCTTTCTAACACTTACATGTATGCATTCGTGCTGTGGCTAAACAACACTTCCGTGGTTGACAAGCAACTCCATATGGTTTAAACTCATACCACTTTGCAGGCAACAAAACATAATTCCATGCACGCGTCCCCCCCCCCCCCCCACACACACACACCTTCCTCCCCTTGGAAAGTTGGTCGCTTAACATTGTAGTTTCGCTGACCGAAAATATCGTCCACAGGCCACATGATCTTAGGCAGCCAATGAAGCGCCAGCAAATGTCATGTTGACCACTTACGAAGTTGAAAATTCTCCTTCATTTTTGTTGGGTGAGCACATTTTAGTAACACAAACTTCATCTCAAATGAAACAAAATGGCGGCCATAGGAAGCTGTAGGCACTGGCTTGTGTATACTATCCGTTGAGGGGAGATTTAGAAGTCCACAGAGATTAAGTTGCCAGTACTTGCCTCAGGCTGCAAGTTTGCATATGCAAATTAGCCTTTGATGTTTAGAAAATTTAAAAGATATCAATCCTTACTTTCAAGTTTGTTAATGTTAACATCTTACGTTACTGGCAAGTGCTTAAAAAAAATCATAAAAAGGACGTTTGACAGTATATATGCTTACCTACGACACATGTCTCGCATTTAACCCAAATACAAGAAAGTTTCAAAACCCTTCCCACAATGCTTTTCCTAAAATTTCATAAAGCCAACACTAAAAAAAAAACTGTTTCTGAGTAAAACTAATTAACGGAGAAGCTTGCATTACAATTCAATATAATTAAAAATAACAATTAGCTTCCCACATAGTTTTACCATCCACCCCCTCCTCCACCTTTCCAGAATTCGTGGGTGTGACTTAATGAAATAAAACCAAACGGAGTATTACTGTCTATTAATAGCAATTTTTGTGTTTTGGTTGGGTGGGGGGGTGGAGGGGGTTGAGGGGATGGCTTAGCTTTCTTTACCTTAAGATATCAAGAAATGGTTTTAAAAATAAGGAAACTTGAGGCTAACAACTGTGAGTGGGGGGGGGGGTTAGGGTGGTTAAAGATCCCAACCCTCACAAGTTGTGCGAAGGTTACTTTAATTGAAACTAACCAGCAGTCCTTCTAATTAGTTTTACTTTCAGCCACTAAGCATACGACCTCGAAGATGAAATACGGAGGGGGAAAAGCAGACATGCGTACTGGTAGCTAAAATTACATTATGCATTTCATACACTGGAAAGAGCAAAATGATTGGGCAAAAGAAATCAGTTTTTATTGGTTCAATATAAAACTATGAGTATATACAAACATATGCACCATGGTTTAATCTTAAAAATATAGGCGAGCATTATATTTAAAATTTATACAGGACACTTTTAATAGTTTGAAAACGCCTATTTTTTTCAAAATAAGACAAAAGTGGTTTCCAAAGCTAAATTACAATTTCATAAAATGATTTCTCAAAACTGCAAGGTAACAACGAGTTTTCGGCGCTATTCAATCCACGGGTGGGTATTATCCATGTACGCCATTGACGAACAACGATAAACAACAATTGGCTTCAGCTGCGATATCCTCGTCAACCAAAAATGGAATCTCTCAAAGCGGTTTTCGTTGCGGCAGTTACGCATCATTACACTTGCACTTTAAGCGCAAAAGCAATGGATATAACACTATTAAAAATACAAGAGAAAGACATGGATTAGACATTATTCAATTCGTCAACACTTATTAGCAAAGAACGGCATTTTGCTAAATAAACGAATTCGATGAGTCCCAGTTTCACGGAGAAAGGCCAATACTTTAACCCTAGTTCCCTGCGTACATAGAACGGTTGCAAACTCAGTACTGGAATTGACACATGTTCCGGCTTATACAAATTGCAGCTGATGAATTTGTCGGGAACATGAAATTATTCGCCGCACTTCGTGTTATCAAAATAAATCCAGTCAGTCCTAAAAACCAGACGTTTTAGAACGAGCCCAAAAATCTCATTAGCATGGTGATTTCAAAATTATTAAGTTTCATTACATTCAACCATGGCTCGAGCAATAAACGTTACGAATAAAGTTATTCTGGGTTACACTCACTTGCTCAGTTTTTGGCTTCCTTTCGGCGGTTTGGCAACACAAAGCGACTTCAGTTGGACATCGGGAAGAAGCCACGTTACTGCAGACACCTCAGGCTTTCACCACGCAGAAACGACAACTCCAAACCTCGTCAAGGACCAGCCTCGACACTAAGGGCGCGTTTACGCAGCGACTCGCCTTTGCATTCTCGCAGCTAGAACTCAATCGCGATGGCAAAGGTGACATTGCCATGGCAACAACGCTAAATGGATTAGCTAAATCCGACATCGTATGAGTAAATACTTGCAGTCTTATAATCCGTGCCAATAATATAAAGAATTCCTCATGACGAAACAATTTTCCCAAACGCTTCTGAACTCACGTTATTTGCTGTTTTCCTTGCGAGGCGGCAGACATAAAACCGCCGCCATGTTGGAATTTGTGGTGATTTTTAGCTTCTAGCTACGAGAATGCAAAAGCGAGTGGCTGCGTAAACGTGCCCTAACGACGGAAAAATAGAAGAGCATAAAACCACCTTTGTGACGAACCGTCACCCAGCGGCAAAACCCCAATCTACTATTCAGGACATCGCTGAAAACGTCTGGACTTCGTTTGGATACACACTTCTCATTTTTATATGTGTGCATGACGATCTACACAAATGCGCACAACTCTAAAAGTAATTCGCATATAACTGCTAGTTTCAAAGTGCATTGAAACTATTTACAATATGGTTAAAATCACACAAAAATAAATACATAAATTTACGTTAAATTAAATTCTAAAATACTAGATACACTTTGTTTCAAAACACTCATAGAATTCTTATATAATAACAGGATGACACCACCAGTGAGGTGAATGAGGGGAGGGACAGTGGATTCGTCAATACAGGTAAGTTATACCCACAAAACACTCTCACACAACATACTTCAACTTGAAAGTTTTATTTTAGCCACCCTTTTTTACAGCTAGGATGTTCGCAAAGTGCCCTCTCTGAGTAAAGAAATGCACTAGCTGGATGAGGGATATTTCTCACGTTGCAAAATCAAGACTTGACGTAAATTTGTAATATTTGGAGAGCAAACGGAAGTGGAATAAGGAAGTAGAGAGGAAGAAGTGATTGAAAACAAGACCGGTAGAAGGAAAGCGGGGGGGGGGGGGGGCATATTTAAAAAGTGGTGAGGCGGGTGACGGCAGAAAACCAATACATGAACAACCGAAACAAGACACAAACGAACGAATTAAGGAAACGGAAAAATTATTACCGATTGTTAAAAGAATGTTTATAATTATGTGCTGTGGTCCCGATTCACGGTTGGCCTTGTTTTGCTCTAATGGATTTCAGGTGCTCGTGACGTGCGCACGTTTGTTGGAATATATATAAAAGATCTTACGAATTTCGTTGCTGTTTTTATGCGTTTGGCGTTAAACAAACCAAAACTGTTACTGTCACTTGTAATCTACAGCTAAGGAAAAGACAGGAAAGGGAGATAAGATTGACTCAGTATTTTAATAGCAACGTAGAAAAAAATGTCTGATGCAAAATTTCCAATAACAAAGACGAGCTACAGATGTGGTACAAAGGGTAAGGAAGGAGTATAGAACACAGCAGGAAATGAGAAGGAAAAAATTTAAACCCAGAAAAAATACAGAAAACCTATAAATGACGAACTTAAATATACATAAATGTAACCAGCCGCAATAAAGGAAATAAGGGACAAAGATTAATGATTAATGAGAGACATTTAAGTAATTAAAATGACGTAAGACCTCAAGGCGGCAGAGTATTAAAGTGTAGATACTCTTATCACCACGTCTGCCCCGTTACTGTTGACTCGGTTTACAAATAAGTGAATTTCGTGGATCAGTGGGCGTGATATACGTTTTCTTTAAGACATGCGTGCCTCATAATTTAACACGCATTATTTCACATTAACAACAATTTTTCTGTGTTGACTGAAAGTCTATCGCTTAATTGCTTTAAACGCTAATGTCAAAACAATCTACAATCTCAGTGTTTTTAAGAATAAACGAAGCGTTTAAGGCTTCATCACTTCCTACAAAGGTTCTTTCAGTGACAGCGGGACGTGCTTCTGAGGTCGTCACTAGTTGGCGCCTCTCATATCCAGAATACAGTTGTAACAATCGAAACCAGATCGCAAGTAGCCAAATGAAACTAACCTAATGAAGACCACACTGATTTACAGGTTTTTTTATAATTGGTTTCGTTCTCCTTTACTTTGCTTTCGTTTGGTTTCGTTATGTTTAAAATTGCTTTCGTTTTTTTGCACTTTGGGTTCGTTTCTTTTCAGTTTGCTTTAGTTGGCAACTAATTTTACAAAAATTCTTAAAGTCGAAGCCAAGTAAACGGAGAATACTAAATGTAATTTACAGTAAATAAATTAAGATGCAGGTTTAAAAACCGTATCAACTGAACAAAGAACGGCTTCGCCACTTACAAAAAAGCATTAGAGCTCATATCCCCGTACTCACAGCTGTGAAGGTACACGAATAACAATGGAGTAGAGTTCACTCGAAATTGTATTAACTTAATAATTTACTATACGCGGTAATACCAATAATAGCCACAATCGGCTGCAGCTGAAATAAGATTAAAATTAAGTTGAACGACATTAAAAAAATAATCAATGTGGTGAGAAGCTTCAGTGTATTTTCTGTCTGTAATATGTTCGAGCACTAAACTTATTTTTTTTTATTTATTGGTAATAAATATTGTGTATTGTTTTTTAAAAATGTCGTTCAACTTAATTTTGGCTGTATAGCCATTTATGGATATTACTAGTATTACCTATGTATAGTAAATCATTAAATTAACACGTTTTTATACCTGCATCTTAATCTATATGCTGTCAATTGCATTTAGTATTCTCCGTTTAATTGGCTTCGACTATAAGATTTTTTGTAAAATTAGTTGTCAACTAAAGCAAACTGAAAATACGCGAACGCAAAATGAAAAGAAACGAAACCAAAGTGCAAAGAAAAACGAAAGCAATTTGAAACATAACGAAACCAAAGCGAAAGAAAACGAACGCAAAGTAAAAGAGAACGAAACCAATTAAAAACTTACTTTAATAAGTTGATTATGGTGATTTATTCGTGTTTATGGCAATAATAGGCCTTTGTTTTTTAACTTTCTAAATGCAGAAAAAAGAACAGCTAAACTCCGTCGCGTATAGCATTTTATATAATCAATTCAAATAATTTTGAGATTTGCCAATTTTCGAACAATTTCTCGCCACAAGATGCTGTTGTTCAAAAATTGTCTTCACTGATTTAACTTTTATAAAAACGTCTCAAAATGCACAAATACAAAACCCTTACTTTTCCAATTTTTTTTTTATGTTAGCGAAGACCCTAAAACCTCTTTAAAAGACGTATAAAATATCGAATGCCTTGATAATAACGTCGAAATAAATTAAAAAAAAAAAACTGCCTCTTTTAAGTCACCTATATCCCGACGAGAAATTGCGAAAGCTTGCCCCATGGCGGGTTGTGTCGTCATTTTTCTGGTAGCCAGTTGGAGCGCAGTCACTCCCACCCCTTTGGTGCTGGACCAAGCTTCGGTAGCCCCGGGCAACGCTGTTTTGTTTCTAGCGCCTGCGCAGGTGATGCAGACAGCCTGGAACGCGTGAAGAAAAATGACGTAACTGGGCGCGATTTAAAACGGGATTTTCTCTAGCGATTGGGAGTTTTAAAGCACGCGTCGTTTGCTTAAAGGCGGCGTTTTAAAAATTCGTGCGGCTTATTAAGCACTAACACCTATCTGACGTCGGATGCCTCCTTAGCATAAATTCCATTACTTAAACTAACGATTAATAAATTACGATTAATAAATTAATAAATACGTCAACACATTTTGCTAACAATATGGCATCTAATGGTACTAAATTTGGTAAATCTCACATTCGTTCTTTTTATTGTTTAAAATTATGTATAATGCAACGAATTTTAGTTGTTCTTTTTTGGGCAATCTTTCAACTTATTTGTGGGCACACAATGTGTACGTGCATCCTGTGCTTGAGTACGCTAGCCAGGCTTGGTCGCCGTACCTGTTAAAGAACATTGATCAGATCAAATCGATCCAGAGGAGATGAACTACGACTGTGCCAGGGCTACGAAAGTCAAAACTATATGGATAACGACTTAAATTCTTAAAGTTAGTTTCATTGGAACTATTCCAGTTGAGAACTTAGCCAACTCTTATGATTTCCCGGTATGAGAAAAAACTGTAGGAATTTTTCTTCATTAAATGGTTGTTCCTGCAAGGAAACTCGCTTAGTGAAGAGTCAGTCTCAGCCTTATCGGAAAATACTTTTAGAAAGTTAATAAATAAACATTGTTAAGCCCTCCCTCGATGTCCAGAATTCTATGACTGACGGCACGACCCCTTTCCTTTCGTTAGAGCTGGTTGTTATTGGTCCTCGGACCCTTTCACCTTTAATTTTTGGAATCAAGTCTATTATTATTATTATTATTGCAACAGACTATATCATTTTAGTTCAGAATAAGATAGTACAGGTATTGTTTGGGAAAGAAGGTGAACAAAAAAAACAATGAATTTTATATAAAAATAATAACACAAAAAAATTATAGAACCACGAGACTATGTGGTAATAATAAAAAATTACTACATAAATACATATAAAAATTATGATGAAAACAAAAGCATACGATTACGGAAAAAAAACGCAGAAGTGTAGAATACCGGAGTTGAACAATGCTTACGGCTTAAGAAACAAACCCTGTTACATATCATATCAAACATTTTCAATAAATTGGGCCCAAAAATATTAAACTCTCAAAGCAAAGGAATTTTGAAAAAAGAATTAAAACACGTATTCGTAAATTCTTATAAAAACTGAAGGTGAAGATTACAGAAGACTTAACTGAATGGGAAATAAGTATTAAACATTAAAATACTAAAATAACTAAACAGTGCATTTTATTGTGAATTAATTTTATAAAAAAAAATCCGTTTTGTACATAATTAAATATTTTGTTTATTGTGTAATTTATGTGTTTTAAGTGTGTTATGTATTAAGTGTATTATTTATTTGTTGTATAAAATATTGTATGTATTGCAGCTCTCACGAGTTTTCATTTATAAAACTTCGAGCCTTGAAAACGCAATAAATTTAGTATTATTATTATTGTTTTTAATATTATTATACGATATATTTGTCAGTTAACTGACTGCTCTTCAATACGCGATTAACTAGGCTTGGTTAGTAGCTCTTAATACTCGGTTCTGTTTTTCAGTGGTGCTAACTAGTTCTGATCCACTTTTGCTACAAAAAATAGCTGTAGTGAGTTGCAGCGGTTGAGTTCCTTTAGTTGTAGAGACGCCCTCACGCCTCCCAAGCTCATTAACGATCCTTGAAAGATGTGCCGCTTCTCTTCTGATTAATTTAACCCATTAATCACTGTGTTCCGGGACTATCGTCTTAAATTTAGAGAAATTTGGGAACTAGCCTCGGGTGTGAGAGAGTAGGTGGTTGGCGCTTGGCGTTAACTCACACGATTTAAAGCAGTGAAGCAATCAACTGTGTGTGTGGGGGGGGGGGGGGTGGATCTGATAAGGTAGTGATGAGTTACGAAACAACGACGATACCTCAGAGTAATGATGGACACAAAACCGTAATTAGGCGAAGTGCGAAAAAAAATCGTAACTTTTTCGCTTCAACGGATGACGTTTGCAGCGAGTCGCCAAGCAGAAGACATAATAACAAATTCCATACGCACACCACGAACTTTGTGAAGTAATATGGTAGGGGGGGGGGGGTGCTCTAACAAGGAAAAAAGGTGTAAAATTGTAAAATTCGATGCTGCCGAGTAAGTCACCCACGTAAATGTACACAAACGGATTTGTTAAAATTTTCGGCTATTTACATTTGAATTGGTCACTACACACTAAAAAAAAAAAAAAACACCTAAAACTAGAACATGCCAGCAGTTTAAAAGCGTCACAAACAACTCATACTAACACAATTGAGAAGACACACACAAATCACACATAATAGGTTCGTTCAGCCATATTGGATCACGTCACCTTTACACGTCAGTGATGACAAAATTAGTTCCGAGGTTTATCCCATTTTTGTCACGATGGGGAATTTCTGTTTCTTGTTGATCGTACTATCTTGTTGAATGGCTGGCGTTTTCTAATTATAGGTATTTTTTTTTTTTTAGTTTTAATGACTAAGTTTATACGCAAAGAACCGAAAATTTAAATACAGTAGTTTCTTTACAATTTTCGTGGGTGACTCTCAACTCTTGTCGCAGAGGTGATTTTATCGTACCGTTTTGGGAAATTCGGCATTTCCATTATGCGTTGCGATTTTTCCGAATTACGGTGTCTGGTGGGTGGGGGCGGGGAGGGAGGAGTGGGGTAGCGCGTCGACAGCTAGATCATTGGCACCAACCTCAGTCACAGTGCAGTGGAATTGGATGCCACTGCGTCACACGTTACAGAGATGGTAACCAGACCCTCAAACCTAGATTCACTTTTATTTTATCACCGACTTGTGATCCAGTCCAGCCCACACCCAACCGAAATAGCTAGAACCAAAAATGTAAAATTTACCTAGGCTCGGATTAAGATAAATATTTACATTTTAAGCATTTTTCGGAAATAGCTATAGTTGTGGGAGAGATGAATTATACCACGCGTCATGGCTGTTTGCTGTTACGTGCATATCACGTGAGTGGGCTAGTCCAATCAGACGGCCAAACAGCCGTTGTTCTCGTTCGTCATTGGCTAACTCATGGTGACGTCACGGCAAACAGCCATTGCGCATGGTTTAGATTGAAACAAAACCAGGGAAATTAAGAGTTGAACTTAAGGGTTAAGTTGGGGTTTAAGGGTTAATAATACTTTAGGTTCATTTGGTTGAAATTAGCAAAAGAGAGTTGGCCTACTAAAAGTTTAACAAGAAAAAAATATAAATCTAACATTGGACCTAAAGGGAATCTGATCTGCCCGGTGGCTGGCCTGGAAAATAACTAACTGTTATTTAGGTGGGTTATTTCTTTTTGTACTCGAATTCGCAAAGCATTACTGTGGGGAAACTGTTGCTGGGCAAGCAACAATAACAAAAACGTTTAAACTTTAAAACTTTTGTAATTTTTAATTTTAGTTTTACCGTCGGATGACAGTTAACGATCACCAGGTCCTTGCCATTCCGGTTGCTTTTGCAACAGACTAATATAATTAAACGCCCAATACAGCCAGAACCACAAATGTTAAATTAACCTAGGCTCGTAATATAAATATTTATATTTTACGCATTTTCCGAAACGAATAAGATAAACAAATGTGTCAGTTGTTACCCTGGCAATAACAACATAAGAGCATTGATAATGGTAGAGGTGATCGTTGTAATATGCATCCTGTTTTAACAGCGGAAACGAAATGACAATTAACACTCAAGACCAATTCCCCCAGTAATGAAAACATCAACAAAACAATACGATTCGCAACAAAGCATATTTTTTATCCGTATTCTTCTTTTAAACTTTTTTTTTTGGTCTTATTCTGTGATAGCTGTATCTAGTATTATGTGAAAACGCGCAAGCAGTTTTTAAAATTTGGTAATTTGTGAAGAATTAAGATAAAATTTCAAGGAACATACAAGAAATGAAAGGGACAAAAAGACAAATTTGAAACAGTAAAGAAGAAAAACCAGGAGACATTTTTTGTTTACACAGGGAATTCCTGAGAAAGAGGAGTGGAAGTACGGTTGTAAAAGGGGTGACGAACAACAAGAGCAAGCACAATTCAGTGGCTAAAGTGGTCGTCTTCAAGCAAACTGAACGTTGGATCCGAATCCCACCACCGACCGGGTTTACGCAACGACAGTTTTCTCACTCACTATGGCTTTTACTTGGTTAATACTAATTCTGCTAACTGCTTCTTGCTTTTACCGGCGCATGCAGCGTTCGAGTTGTCTATGGATACCATGGAAACGACGCGGACGCAGACCTTCTCCTCGTGCCTCGCGAAACTACATATGGTGTATGCAGCATGACAGCGTCGATTTATGACAACAAGAAACAATTTTTAACGCAGTATAAAACGGCGGACTGATTTCTGAACGCCAGCATTCGATGGCTTGTTTTTTGATTCGATAACCATGTTGCACGCCATGTTGGATTTTGAATTCTCTCTGCGAGCAGCTATTATTCTACCGTCGTCGGGTCATTGCTAGATGCTGTTCCTTGTGCGAGAATAGCAAATTTTGGAAAACGCGGGAAATGAAAATAATGTGGCAGAAATGTTTAAAATTACCGTTGCACTCCTGTTCTTTATCCGTGTTGTCATTTATAATACATTTAATTTGTTATGTATTGCCGCATTCATTTAGTTTAGAAACTGGAAACTAATCGTAAATAAATAACGGTTGACTAGCAAATAGCGTTCGGCGAGCGAGAAGGTCTCGTTGCGTGAACTCGCCCGTAAATTTAAAACCACAGGAGTTTTCCAGTTTTTTTTTAGGACTTGTTAACGGCCTAAAAGTCAAGAATCACAAATGAGCAATTAACAGAGAACTGAGGCAGTTAAAAGCCAGATCTGACCGACTTGTTAAATACATAATATCTTACCTATACTAAGTAGCAGGCTGTAAAAGATAGATTTGTTGGGCTTAACGACAAAGGCGAAATGAGGACTGCCGGTACACAATAGCTGCAATTTGGTCTCGGCTTGGTGATTTTATCTTTAGACACCTATGCTTATACAGGCTGTATAGCCTCGGGTCTACTCTGAATAACGCAAATGTAATATATCTAAGTAAATTGTAGGGCCACCGCGTACACAGCGACCAGGTCGCTGCGGCCACTGGGATCCCGGGCGGCGTGCAGGTGGCCACAGGGCGACCATACTTGCTCCGTATTCATTTTTCACCACGTGATCGATAATTATCGATGAAAAACGGACGTGGCCGCGCGGCACGTCGCCTTGTGTTTTGGCCGCCACGACCACTGGTTGCTCAGTGCGCGGGCGGCCTTAAATTTATTGGCGCGATTTATTAAGTTTTTTCTTTTTTTTCTTTTTTTAAACCTTTCTGTTACGATAAAATTAAACAGTGATGACGTTCGACACGGCATCAGTTATCGTAATTTCGAGGGGTAATGAATTTTCCACGTTTTACGCGCACTTCTACAATTTATTTACCATTTATACATTTCCATGCAGGTTTTCAAGGACTTTGCGAACCCTCAAAATGGAACTTGAAAAGAAAAGTAGTCTAATAGTCGTCTGATAATGCCATCGAGGTAACCTAAACCAGACTGGATAGGAATGCTATATGTCTGTGTCTGAGAAATCGTACCACCGAGTCGGGATAACCCTTTTGCGATCGTCTTACGAAAGAATGAGTAAAGTGAAAAAAAAAGCAGGTTACTAAAAATATTCGCATTAACGTGCTTTTCAGTTGGAAATATTATCTCTGATCGGAGAGGGACAATTCCGCTAGGCAATTCTCTACATATCACAATCGATATGACCACGAGTACTTTTCCAAGACCTTTCTCTTACCGAATGAATGCACTGGATTGGGCTGAGGATAGGCTTTTTCCTAAGACAACCTGACGAGTAAGATCGCTTAAAGACGGGTTGGCGCCAAACTAACATCTGCATCATCTAGCCCTATTGAGTTCTGCCTCGCAGCACGTAAAGGAATGCACAAAGCAATACCTTTAAACGCAACAAACAAGCCACGTACCTCCTTATTATTCAGTAAAAATGTGGGACGTTTTCGTGCATCTGGGAGCAAGCTGTAAAGGTTAACGATATTACTGTCACTAGATGGCGCTAGGGTATTTTCTTTATATTCTACCGTGGCGCCATCTAGTGGCATTAATATCGTTAATTTTTACAGGATGCTACCCGGTGCACGAGGACGGAGCAAATATTTAGTCAATAATTCATAAGGAACGCGGCTTGTTTGTTGTGTTGTTCAAAGATATTTCTTTTGTGCATTCCTTTTCTGGCTGCAAACAAGTGCTAGAAAGAATTAGAACCTAGCGCTCGATGGCGCTAGATGCTCCAAACTTTCTTTTGGTTGCCACCCACCTTCAATGTTGGTTACTGGATTGTCAGTCATTTTTACGTTTGATTTAGCTATATAGGTTCCTTACTTTCTTTTAGCTTTGTGTAATTTATATCATCGGTGTATTCAAGCCGTATATATATGTATTTATGTACGTCGTTTTGTAGAAAATTAATCTCGCGTGATAAAATCGACGTATAGAGTTGTTACTTTGCGTGCGTCATTTCGCGCAGTCTCTCTGTTGTTGTTTCCCAACTTCTACATTAATATTAATACGCTAAGCTAAAAATATCCTTAGAACGTTTATTCCATGAAAACTTTTGAAAGGATAAATGATTTAGGCCTTTCTCGTTAATATTCGCACAACATCTACTAATTAAGGTATACCATCCCTTATTATTCGCTTGCTTTGACGCGCAATTATTAATTACGATAAAATTCAGTGAGATTAAATAGAAATCCAGGGTTAAACCGTCGAACGGACGTGGGTTCTACTCCACCTGCCTCTTGGTCTTTGGTTATTAATGATCAGGTGTGCGTCTTTCTGCCAGCTGCTCCGGATTGGAGGCGGGGGGGGGGGGGGGCGGTTGGGCGTTACACGCTGAGATTCCTGTATCTCACTGGCTGTCAACGTATACTGTTTGTCTATACGGCAGCGTCCCTCGCCGCTTGATCCAAAATTGTTGTTGTTGCTGTGGCGGAAGGACGCATTAACGCAACTTCTCACCCGTTTTAAGCTCTCATTCCTCTTACAACAATACAGCACGACGGGATCGCAACAATGAACGAGGACGAGGAGTGCTGGGATCCACAGAGGAGGGCTGGTATCCTGGATCCCAGCACTCCAAGTGGATCCCAGCCCCCGTTTGTATTAAATGAAAAGTGGAAGAAAACAAACAAATGTAATAAATTTACTGAAACAAATAAAAAAAAAGCAACGTTCAACAATACACGTTACTCACAACATTGCAACCGCTGCTTTACAAACATTGGTTTCGACAAAAAGGAATAAAGCAACTAAATATAATCAATTAAATGGACCAGTTTTTGAAATCAACTCCATCTCAAACGTCAAAAAAATCGTTCAAGTATTCGTGTTAATTACAACATCGCAACCGCTTTCAAAATTAAACGTTGCTCTTTTCGTTGCTTGCAGCATTGCGTCTTAACGAATATTCTACACAAACTTTCTAAAAAAAGGGTTAAAGGGTTTAACGAGCGTTAACCACTCCTGGGCATCTGCCCGAAGCCCTAAGGCCCTATGTCTGCAACAGCCAGATTCCCAGGCAGTCACCCACCCAAGTATCAATCCAGCCCAATGCTGCTTAACTTTGGGGATCTGACGAGAACCGGTGTTTCCAGCACTGCAAGGCCGCAGACAAACAAACTTTCTTCTGGCTAAAAGCAACAATGTATTCCACTCGCGCTCACTTGCGCTCAACAATGAACGTCGGACTGATAGCTTCAAAACGGGTGAGAAGAAGGATATCGCCCGCTTTCCTCATGCTGGAATCCTATAGCTCCCAGCACTCGGACAGCGGGCGATATCTATACAAGACCTTCTCTCTCGTCTAAAACTATTTGCTAGCCAATCGTTATTAAATTAACAATGAGTTACCACTTTTCCGAAGGGCCTGCGCTAATACGTGAATAATTAAATGGGTCATGATGAATGACAAGGATAAAGAAACCAGAAGAACAATAATTTTAAATAAGCCCATATATTTTTTCAACAGGTTATGTTTCGGTATTTCCAGAATTTACCCCGATTTACGCGCAAAGGACTACTTCTGGCGGTAATCAAACGACGGCAGACGAAATCGCGTCTCGCCGCGGGAATTCAAGTTTCAACATGGCGCTCGTTTGGGGTTTGCCGAATCGAAAACAAACCCTTGAATACTGCCATTTCGGAATCAGTCCGCCATTTTGGACTGCAGTGGGCATGTAACATGCTATACACGTACAGCAGGACGCACACGCAGCTAGCTCTGCGCGGTGCAGTTACACGCGCTGCAGGTTCGCTCTCCCAGTAACGCCTCAACTCGGTATTGGAAGAGTGCCAACAGTCAGGTTGCAGGACGGCTCCTTCTGAGTACCAGTTGGAACCGCACCTGGTAGCCAGTCACGTGACGTAAAACCTCAGGCCACTTCTATTGAGTTCACACTCAGTATAAAAGCCGAGGGCTGAACGACCGAAGGGGCCAGTTGGTGTCAGACGAGCAACTTGCAGGTCGTCTTTCTGGAGCTAAACCCAGGGTCGGTTCGAGGGGAAAACTTGACGCCGATGCCTAATATGTGATGCTATGTGCACAGTCCCCTAGCTGTGCAGTAAGGAGTGAATAATGAATGAGCTTGCCTTGAAACTCATCGTCCACTCTCTCTCTCAACACGTCACATACATCATACGTTATGTTGCGAGCCATATGAGGTAAAGACCTCGGCATACTTCGTTGCCATGGTTACTAGTTAGAGCCAACTCAAACGAAACATAGCAACAAGAAGAAGCAACAACCGAATTTAGCATTAACTAAAGTAAAAGCTAGAGAGCGTGAAAGTTTATGCTGAGGTCGTTACGAGACGTGCGTGCGAGATTTCTGTATTACGACTGCAACCTCCAATAAAAACGCAAGGTATAATCTTACCGTAGACAGCTATCCTTGTACCGTTGTATCAGGGAAGGTCGGGCGTCGATCCCTTTATAGCGTCAACGTAGCCTACCACGGCAATGTTAGGGTTTTCTCGGACAGGAATCACTAGCATGTTCATCTTAGCTGCTTGCTGGAAACTTTCTCTCGAGTGTGTCAATTCTTTGGCTAATAGTTGAAACTGGTGCGTTGTTGCCTTGAAAGAAGTTCTGAGCGCATGATCTCTGGGGGTCTGTAAGATCAGTAAGTCAAAGCATGGCTAGTAAACTAACAGGCCCGATCTACAACGAATTAG
Organism: Lithobius niger; assembly: GCA_023313725.1. Classification (NCBI taxonomy): domain Eukaryota; kingdom Metazoa; phylum Arthropoda; class Chilopoda; order Lithobiomorpha; family Lithobiidae; genus Lithobius; species Lithobius niger. The sequence goes on from JAHWFP010146090.1 coordinate 140,157, forward strand.
AGGGGGTATACAAAATGGACGCCACGACCGTCCCATTTCTTGAGGTCTGTTCGGGAATTGGTAAATAGTATCGGTGAATTTTTGTACGGTGAGTCGCGACATCTATTGGCATCTAGTGGCGGTTTTCAAAATATAATTTTAATTTTACGTATATTTGAGTCACAGATTTTTATTATGTATTGAGGTGTTTTTAAATCGTTTTTAAGAGCTATCACTCAGCCACAGTTAAGCTATTTCTCTGCGCTTGGGGGAAAAAAAGCGACACGTTCGTGTATCCAGAAAGTGTTGCAAGGGAAGCAACGTTGGCATTTTTGTACGGACGGTGTCGCCCTCGGTTGACAGAACGAGGCAACATAACGAATCATCGCGTAAGTGGCGTTTTCGGCGGCCATATTGCCAACCCAGTCTCGTAATGCTATTTTTCATCCAAGATCCGGCCAGTACTGTAGATAGCACTGGTCAAAGTCAAGTTGAAATTGGCACATTGTTGCCTCGGTCATCTCAAAGTCAAGTCTTAAATGACGTCATGCGCGACGGACAGTTACTTTTCACACGGTATCGATCGCTCCAGCCAAAGCGATAAACTGGGAATGGGGTGTAGGGCCTGAAGAGCAAATGCCCGTGTGTGTGTTGGGGGTGGGGAGGGGCAGTGCGTTTTATAGCTCTGCACTTTAAGAAAGATATTGCGAGGGTGGTGGGTGGGAGCAATGCGTCTATTACTATTAGGCATATCATTACGCATTACAATCTAGCCTACAAGGTAAGGTTTTTTTTGGTAGGATAGGAGGAGGGGAGAGGGCACGTACAGGATGGGAGGAAAAGGGGAGTACTCCACCAAGCGAAATTGCCTGTCGCGTTCAACGTTTAGGCCACACCGACCGAAAACTGGGAAACAACCACGGACGAAACAAAACCCGGGCGAAGCCGCGTACAACTACTAGTATTATATAGAAAGCCAATGAGTGCAACATGTATATAACTATATATACACCGTTTGAGCGACGTTTCCGCACCCATAACTGCGCCATTTTCGAGCAAATTTCTGTTGGCTGCAGAACGGTCTTAAAAAGCGACACACTTAAGCCGTTGCACAGCTTTAACTAGTATTTAGTCAAATAATGTAAAATAAATTTCGGTAATGAAGAAAAAAGAAAAAAGTGCCTTCACACGTGCGAAGAAGCCACACGAGATATCTCATCCTCGTCATGACACAGTCAACTAACCTGGCTATAACTAAACTAGGAACAACAACATGAGAAAACATTTAAAAAATATTGCGGATGAAACTAGACGCAAGCGCAAGTACATATCCAAGAAAAACAGTAAATGGATTACCCAATGTTCCTTTCTACGGTGTTTTCTGACATTTTATTTTTTACCTGAAGAGCTTCTTTGGAACACCTACCTCCGCTTAAGTTTAAGCTACTCCTCCCTTTAATCGAAATGGTGTCTCTTGGTGTTGATTCTTCAGCCCCACGTGCCTCTGGGTGATGGGGGAATACACCCCAGAGCGCCATCTCTCTGTTGACGCACAGGCGCTCTCCGTCCAAAGATGATAAGCGACGCTGACGCGACACGCACACACGACGCTAGCTCCCTCTCTCCAGGGGTCATTTTCGGTACATTATTGATTTTATGCCTCCGTCAAGTGTGCCATCAACGTTAAATATTTAGCTGGAGGAATCTGGGTTCTCTTGATACATTTTATGTTTGGTTATGGAATAAATGCAGGATTTGAACAGTGAAACGGAACTACTCGGAAAAGTTAATGGATATTACAGGATTTTACAGTGTTTTAAAGGCCTATTTTCAGCACTTTATCGATCAATACATTGCAAACTTATGAAACACCCCCGGAAGGCAACAAAAGTATAGGCCTAAGAAAGTTACAGGGTTACGTTTTCAAGTGAATCCTTACCCAGAAACGAACGAAGTTTTGAAACTTCCGTTGGGTGTGACGCACGTTCACCTTGCAAATAACTTTCCTATATTCAAGCCTAAAGCAAGGTGAAGTTGTTATACAAGGCACGTTCTTACTCGAGTTCGTCCTTGAAATACACCGCAAACTGTGAGTTTTTCTAAAGCGCGACACGAAAAAGAACCTGCAGGGAGTTGGCAGTTTAGATTCCACCACGTAGTATACGCTGGCAAAAGTTCGCTAACGGAAATTTCTGTGAAAAAGTGCAAAAGCGAGCTGACGGTGAAGCGAAAGAAAGAAAAAAAATGTTTTTTTTTTCATTCTTTCCTGCGATTTGAAACGTTTTAATCTTTTTTGTAGTTGCTTTTAGCGTTACTTTTATGTATTTTATGTATATCTTCTCACCCTTAGTTTTATTTTTGGACCATTGTTAGTGGCATTTATTTATGCCCACTTGGGTTCCTTTTCTCCCTTTGAGAATAAAATCTTATCTTAAAGGGCATACCAGGGAAAGTGGGATTACTGACTTAGCCAGCAAACGCAGGCTATGGGAATATTTGCCTAAGTATAGGTTAAGTCAGTGGTTCCCAACCTTTTCTACAGTACGCCTCCCCATTGGGACTAGTAGGCAATGGTGCCCCCCCCCCCTCCCAAAAAAAAAATAAATAAAATGGCTGTGCAATTTTTTTTTTCACTACCATGAGGCAGCGTTGCCACATTAGAATAAAAAATGTCTAGAATTTTGGCTAAAATGGCTGTAGACTGCACAAAAATCTGTCGATATTTAACAATGAAAATTTCGCCTTCCTTATATGATACATAGTTAAAAATAAATAAAATTCATCACTGGTCTTTAAGGTGCGTTTACTCAATGACTCACCTTTGCATTCTCGCAACTATAGAAGCTAGAAATTTATCGGAAATTCTAACAAGGCGGCGATTTTAGCTATGCCGTCTCGCAACGAAAACAGTCAATAATGGGAGTTCAGAAGTGACTGGGAAATTGTTTCGTCAGGAGAAATTCTTTGTCTTATTGTAACAGATTATAAGACTGTAAGTATTTACTCACACGATTTAGCTAATCCAGGTAGCGTTGTTACCAGGGCAACGACAGCTTTCCATCGCGATTAAATTCTAGCTGCGAGAATGCAAAGGTGATGCGTTGCGTAAATGCGCCCTTAAGTACGGTGCCGGCAGCGTTTCGCGCCTCCCAAGGAAGGCCCGCCTCACCGGTTGGGAAACGTGGGGTTAAGTGGTGTACCAGCGACAGTAGTGGGCGCACGATCCTTGTCAAACCAGAACACCACGAGTCCTACACTTGGTCTTACTCCCAAACCTGCAAAAACATCCTAATTGCAGTTTGCAAAGTAGCAAACTTTCACAGTGGCAAACACTGCGTGCTTCCGCAATATGAAACTTTAACCAAAATCTTTCAGATCTATCAAACTTTTTTTATACAGTTTGTCAACAAATGAAATGTCTTTCCTCCTAAAAGTGTTAATAAATCTAATATTGACGCCCCCCCCGCCCCATCTCCCCCTCCCCAAAAAACGTAAATTCTGTAAGTTTTAATCCTTTTCAACGTAACTTTGCGTGCTGCAATCCTAAATAAAAAAGCGAATTATGAAAAAACGACACCATTGGCTTACTTTTCGCTCACAAAAATGCCATTCAAGAGCGACGGAAAATGAACTTACTGCTGTGATGAAACCATACTGCATGTTTTTCCATACCGGGACTTACGTCCGATTCCAAGAAATGCCGAATCATAACTCCCAATATTCTGGTCGCCGGCGCAAGCAATGACAAGCAAACCTTAGTTTTTGACAGGGTATTGAATTTGCGCACGCACATAGTTCAGGGTTCCTCGAAGTAATCCAACGCTGAGCAATTGGATCAAGTCACTTCAGCTTTTGAACTGGAAAATCGACCAAACACGGTTTAAGCCAACCGAAAAAAAAAAACATATGGCTGAAAGGATTTTATTAAATTGTAAATATATGAGGTTTCACCAAAAATGGGTTCCTTTGTTCAGTTTTCGATTAACTCGGTTGCTATAGTTACATGCCTCCGAGGTTCACCGGGCTTACGTTTCTGCCCCTCGCCTATATTGGATGCCCGCAAGTTGGTTGGCGTTCTCGCTAAAACTTTTAGCAAAGCTGTACAGGTCAACCGCGGAAATTGAAATGGTCTCAGGACAAGAAAACGAAGAGAGAACTGAAATTTGTCCGTGATAATACTAGCTCACCGTCTGTAAGGTTTGAATTTGTTTGTACATGAAAATTTGAGAAATCCTATCAAGAGAACACAGAAATGAAAGTGTGCGCGGCCTATCTTGAGTTCGCCACAAAACGACACAGATCATCGATTGTACGTTTTTGGCAGCAGAGTGCCTTGTTGATATCCACGATAGCCTACTTTTGCAGACATTTCTGTTAGCCTACTTTCGCAGACATTTCCGTTTGCCTACTTTCACAGAGGTTTCCGTTAGCCTACTTTTGGCAGACATGTCCGTTAACATACTTTTGCACATATTTTTCCGACAGCCTACTCTCGCAGACATTTCCGGTGTCCTACTTTCTCAGCCATTCTCGTTAGCCCACGTTCACCTGTATGCTCGCTAGCTCACTTTCGCAGACATTCCCGTTAGCCTGCTTTCGTAAACATTCCCGTTATCCCACTATTGCCGATGCCTGGTTTCCCGTGCCCTGCATATAGGAACAACATGAACATGTATGTAACTACGAAAATTCTTGCATTCCTCTTTGGTTGCTGTAAAACACTAAAACTCTTTTTTTTTTTATTCTAACAATGTATTCTGACAATTAAGTACTGAAACGATGCGCTCATAACACTTAAGCATGTTGTAATAGACTGTTGGACGACAATACAAACAATGGTTACAACAATAATTTTGCATTTACGCGCCACTTCAGGACCACGTAATTCTAGCTGCAACGCCCCATTTTAGAAAAAGGCTCTTCCCCGTGCTACTCCTTACCTGTGTGCCAAAATTTAAAAATGCGAACTTTCCCTAACGAGCTGTAAACGTGACTTTATACCCTATGAGAATTACCGTCGCAGTCCTGTCCTTAGCTAGCTAGTAGCTAATATAGCTAGCCAGTAACACAAATCAACGTTATTGAGAGAACTTTTTCTCCATAAAGGGCACGTTTCCACTCCATAAAGGGTACGTTGAAGTTTTCTTAACTATTGGACCCAAGACATCTAATGCCAACGATTTTTACCGCATGGGGAATTTACGCCAGTAGGCTGAAATCAGGTATAAAGTCGTTACAGTTAAAAGACACAGTCTGCTAGGTTTCCACTTGGCGGTGACACACTAGCGTGTGTCTAGATGCAGTACGAGTTTTTCTTAGTTTCTTGGGCAACAAGTAATGCAATGTTCTGCCAAAAAGATTACTGCTAAATACGTTAAAACCCTAAAAAAAAATACCATAACCTTTGTTATTTTCATCGTTTCGCCAAATTTCCTATGGCATCGGTGAGTACGAAAATCCATAAGTACCGATGCAAATCTATTTACGTTGCCTTTTGAATTTATGTTTCAGACAGCCTAAGCGGAGAATCGCAACCACGACCTTTGAAACCAAAGGCCGAGGTCCTGCCGCTTAGCCATACTGACACGGCCAAAAGGAAACGTTCATAAGGAGCATTTAACACCGTGCATATATACATACACTTTCCAGTCGCCACTGGAGGGGCGCTTATTTGCCGCGCCATCCTCCAAGTGAAACGAATGGAACACTTAAACGTGAAATAAGGATTAAAGACGGAAAGCCAA